>VDFB02382846.1:0-50072 GCA_007258455.2 Sequoia sempervirens
TTCCCAACTTATACAATATCTATATAATCTTAACTAAGTATAGTTCCTAATAACAATGTATCCACTCAAAACTCATTACGTATAATATATAGGTATATCCCAATTAAGGGGTTTCACCAAATCTAGACTCTTTCAAGAACCATACAAGCTTATCCAAAGTAAGAAAATAACCCAAGTTCATAAAACAACATATCATGCATTTAAAAGTCATCATTTCTCAAACAAAAACAATCTCAAACAATTAACATTAAACATAAAGAATAGAGTGATAGAAATCAGCATGCTTGGAAATATAGCCCAACCGACAATATTGGTTTCCAAGCTCAACCTCCACAAATCTGCTTGCTTCTCTTTCAAGACTCAGCCTATCACTAATCTCTAGCCTCTCACAAACAAACTCTCAACAGTTGCAAATGCACAAAACATCCTTCTCACAAACAAACTCCCAACAATTGCAAATGGTCAAACAAAACCCTTGTTCTCACAAAAGCTCTCTAAAATATGCTTGCACAAAAACTACAATAAAAAAATGTATGAAGAAATCGGATTGGAAAAGAGTATCCAAAGATAGAGATAATTCCCCTATTTATACAAAAATATAAGCATCTTAATGCTACAATTAAGCTTCTAAATCTACCACTTTCCTATTCAAATGCATTGACTAAGCTCAAGAAGAGAGTTGTGGTTACTAAAAACTCTAACTTGCAAAGACATACACAGTCCAGCTTCATAGTTAAGAATGAGTTGCTTATATCTTGTTGACAACAAAGACTAAACTCGGAAAATGCAACTTATAGGTTTCCTTATTGAAATCTATGTTGACTACCTCAGCTAGCTTGTTCTAAAGACCATGTCTCAAGCTATGTGTTGGTTTCAAAGCACAACAAAAGACTTTCCTTCTATTCATTCTTTCCAAATATGGCGCCACATTTCATATTCATGTGCCCTTTATTCTGGTGCGATATGACAAAGTCAACACGTTATGAAACTATCAACTCTTTGCATATGATTTGATTTACTTTACTCTATGTGTTGTTTAAATGTATTAAGACTTAGCCTTACATGCACTATATGCGTGCAAGCTTAAGTTTAACCAATTCATATTTCATGGCAACACTTTACTTATGCGTTAAAATCTATTTCAATATACTTTTGAATACTTAACAATATATATATATATCCAATTGATACTCCCATATGTATGATATATTCGTACACGGATATACATAAGTATGTCTATCTAGGTATACACATGCATGCATATGTATGAGTTTATCAGAGGCATATACATATATACACATATTCATTCTATGTATACACCCTATCAATTAATACAAAAGCATGAATACACGAAAGAGAACTTATACTTGTCACAAAGATTCAATCACATATCCCCAAACAAGAATATTCAAATACTAACCACAAACCAATACAAAAAACTCCCCAAACCAAGACTAGAGATTACTTATCCCTTCCTAAACTTACTGTGACTCAACTAGACCAAACTAAGTCATGAGTGTGTATATGCTCAATTAGGTTTATTAAAGGTTATCATACCAAGTTCTTCTCCCAAGTGATACTCTCCCTCTCTTCTGAAGGTTCAAATATGTTCATGTATCCAACTTAGTGCATCAAAACAATAGGTATCCGATAATAATACATTCATATGCATCATATATATATATATATATATATATATATATATATATATATATATATATATTCATCTTCTAAACATTCAAGATATCTTATTGAATTAAACATTCATTCATCACATTATACATCAAGATTCATTTACAAAACACAATCATATATTAATTTTTTTTAATTCAACAAGGTAACAGTAAATAGGTAATAACAAAATGGGGTGTAACACGTTCTTATAGCTAAAATAGGCCTTATAAAGCAAGTCCCCTCAAGGTGGTAAGGGTCCGACTAGAGTAGGCCAAAAATGGTCTAGGGAAAAGCCCCCATGCAACATGAGTGGTTTATATCTAGTGTCTTGGATAGTATACACCATGCCATCATGAGGAAACTTCAAATAATTGTGGACAACTAAGGCAACTACATTCATGGAGATCAACCATTGAATGCCTAGTCTAACCCTGAATAGGTTAGATTCAGGTATCAAAACAAATGGGACTTCAAGAGACTTAGGCCAAACAAGGACTGACAAAGAGATAGATCCAATAAGCCAGATAGAAAGACCATCATGAGTACGGAGTGTGGTTTGCGACTCCTAATAATTTTCCTTGTGTAGAATATATATGAAAAGGGTCTCTTCTATGATGACATTGACCCAACTAGTAGGGTCAACCATAATGCCAGTCATGACATTATCATTGACTCGAGCTGGTATGTATAACAAAGAAGGTTCACTATTGAGAGGCAAGTCACATGGTGTGAATGTTATGTCGAGTATCTTATCCACATGACCTAAAGGAGGAACATGAGTGAACGAAACCATATTCACATATTTAGATGGGCTAGGATCACCAAATGAAAAAGCATACGTTATCAAATTAACAGAATGGGGAGGCAAAGGATCTATGTATATTTGCAGCTGGTTGTTAGGCTTGACAATAGATTTATTCAAATTTTGTTTCTTACCATTGAGTTGAATGGTACGATTGTCTATGTGATCTTGGATGACATGCCTAAGATGCACACATTATTTAGTATCATTACTGGACACTCGGTGGTATTCATAAAATTTTTGTTTGATAAAATTTTTGTGCGTCATACCAATTAGGATAGGGCTCGAACAATGGTCTTATTTTTAGGAGGGGAATTAAACCATCTTTTAACAATTTTTTAAGAACATTCGTGAATGACTCAAATAGCTTTATGGAGATTCTATACATCTTGCAGAGTTCTTTTAAGTAGGAACAAATACCACGTTCGCTACCACTTTATTCTTTTTTGATTCCTTAGAAACAAGCACAAATAATTGATTATTCAGATGAGAGGACGAGGAGGAATCCCTATACTACATCACTGTCTGCTGATATTCACATAGTACAACACACTAATGAGAAAATTAAGGGTACTTCATCAGGAGGAATTTGTCTCTCAATATTGATGAATTTTTTTTTATGAACACACATTGTACTTCATAAATTGGTAGGGCGTAGGAGATTTGGGAGAATAGGGATTGGTATCGGGCTAAAAAATCAATTACTTTTTCATGGGTTCCCTACTTGCACTAGATGAGATCAATGAAGGTAATCTTTGGTCTTATGTTTTCCTGAAGTTGTTGTAATAACTGATTTACCAATTGGTTGAAAGAAAAGATGGAATTGTTAGGTAGCAAGAAAAACCATTCCAATGCAACATTCTTGAGGGATTTTAGGAATATCTTTACTAATAGGGCATCTTGATAAAGGAAATTGACACACATGGTAGTAAAGGAGGAGACATGGATTTGCAGGTCCCCTCTGCCACTGTACTTATCAAACTTAAAAATTTCTACACCTTGGGGTATAGGAGCATTCAAGACAATGAGTGCTAGAGGACTGCAATGATAATACAGTTTAATATAGATTGAGAGGTGGAGCTAGTTAGATTGGCCAACTACAATTACATTTGTCCCATTTTTTGTAATAAAGCATTAAGGATGAGATCAGTTGACAAGGTATGAATAGTTGAGGTACCATAGGTGGTTGGAATTTGGGTTCTAGATGTGGGATTTCAAATACTAAAGGGAGTCGATTCACTTTAATCCTATGAACTTCTATGGACACGGTGTTGGTATTATCAACAACAAAAATAGAGGGAACAGAAGGACCCATGTCTACCATATATGCATGAACACTCCTAACAATAGAACATACAACTAGTGGCCAACAATTTTGGATTGGATGTCTTGACGGTTTCCCAAGATAGAAGTGTACAAGGGGACATGGGTACCCACTATATTAAAGATCCCTCAGAGCAACTCTAAACCTCTATGATTTAAAATAAGTAGATTTATCAGATCGTTAAGAATAAGAGTAGCTTGAGTGTGTGTGTTTTCTTGGATCTACTTAATGTGAACCCTAAGAAAGATTCATAGCCTAAGGGAGAAGAAGAGATAGGAGTGGTTGGTGGAGATTGCGCTTGAACTTCAACTGATGGATAAGTGAAATAAAGAGGAGGTGAAAAACTAGATGAGAGTCCTATAGTGAATTCCTCAAAATTAGGACCTTGGTGAGGAGGACTGAATTGTCTTCTAGAACCCATATCTATATGCCAGTAACTTTTCCTAACTACGTGTCCAGAGGTAGTGGTGTTATGCCTTCCATAACCACCCCATTTTAAACTTGTTTAAAATAGGTCCCCCTCTTTTCTATTCTGTTTCCTTTGGCCTTATGTTTTCTGCCTTTGGCGTTTTTTTGTTTTGTTATGGCGGACACGGGACACAAAACGAAACTGAACTTCAGAACTTTTTCTAAGTTCCAGTTTTGTTTTTGTTCTGGTCCCAGTTCCGCTGGTTTCCTTTGTTTTATTTGTTTATCATCCTTTGTTCTGGAAAACGTGGGATGCAGAATGAAACTAAACTTCAAAACTTTTTCTAAGCTCCAAAGTTCAGTTCCCCTTCCGGTTCTGGTTCCACCAATTTTCTGCGTTTGTTTCCTTGTTGTTCTGGCAGGCATGAATCCTGGACTGAAACTGAACTTTGAAATTTCTTCCAAGTTCTGGTTTCCATTCCATCCCGGTTTTGGTTCCACCAGTTCTTTGTTTGTTTTTGCGGAAGCGGGACGCGGACCGAAACCAAACTCTAAAACTTTTCTAAAGTTCCAGGTTCTGGTTCCATTCCGGTCCCGGTTCCGTCAAACTCGTTTGATTTCTATTTTGTTCCCTTCGTTTGGTCGTGGGGTGTTTTCTTCCTTTCCATTTTCCTTTTTTCATCCTTTTTTTGTTGTTTCTTTGTGTGTTGTCGGAGGCAGAGTCGGGATGAAAACCGAACTTGAATTTGGAGAAAGTTTAGGGTCGGGTATTTGTTTCGCTTCCGCCCTCGTTGTGAGTCGCCCGGGATTGGTTTTTGCTCTAATCCCACTTGCGTTTGTTTCCATGTTTTGTTCCCGTTTTGACTCTGGTCTTGGTTCCGTTTCAGTTTTGGTTCCACCCCCGCTTGTTTTAAAGGTAAGTATGTTTTTGGTTTCGATTCGGTCTCGCCTCCACTAGAGTTGAGTCTCTTTTTGATAACTATAATTGAATGAAAGATATATGAAAGGTAAGATGAATGATGATATTTTCTATGCTCTAGAGGACTAATGAGGGCATTATTTTGCAGGGTTAAATCATGTCGAGAACATCTGATGTTGTTTCTCAAGGAAGTCAGCCCACAGAAAGGTTCTAGGCTGAGAGGAAAGCGTAAAAAAGAGGAAGTCGCAAGTCTTAATGACGGACCAGACGTCCACTGGCCGAAGTAGGTGGACCTGGATGGAAATACCCCTAGAACATTCAAGCCACTCTACGAAGTAGTTTTTGAGGTTGAGGGTGAAACGCGTGAAGTCTTAATGGCATACTTGAGGGCTGTGAATTAATGATGGTGGTTGCAAAAAGATCTGGAAACCATGCCTGAGAGCGATCTTTCGCCGATGTAAATAAACTGCACCCATTTATGCATCATTGACTTTATTCCAAATTCTCCTCCGTCCCTGACTCTTCTCTGACCGACTTATTGTAAACCCTAAACGGGGCCGATTCATTTTTTGGATGCATGTGTATATATGGTGTTTTCGCCTCTTTGTAAAAATAAATAAATTGGGAGATAGATATATCGTGCTACATCTTTCTTTCTTGTAATAGGATCTTCTTTTCATCTTCTTCTTTTGGTTAAGGATTAGCGAGTTAGGGTTAGAAGGTAGATAAACTCGAGAGTAGAAGTAGAGTAGGAGTTAAGTTCAACAGGAGGAAGTGATGTATCTTCTAGATTTCCTTAGTATAGATGGAGATAATTCAAAGACATGGGTTTTTTGTACACTGGTGATCTTGCCAGATTTGTAAATGTTGTTTATCTATTTCACCAACAATAGAAGCAGCCAGATTTAAATCTACTTCATATTGTCCTCCAAAATGGTATTTATCTTGGGTTAATTATTTGATTTGGAAAACTTTCAAGGAATGAAATTTTATCTTATGTTTTGTTTAAATGATGATTTGCAATCTACTGTTAAACTTTGCACTGTGAATGAATGAAACTTTGTATTAGTTACAAATTAACTTTATTCTGCAGTTTCAGTTTAGGAATTCCTTGGAAGGTAACAAGTCTAATTAGTTGGATGAGTCAACATTCTCTTCAGTTTAAAAGCTTTAATCTTTCTTTTTCTGTTTCTTTAAAACCACCAGTTAAAGTAGGTTTAAATATATGTTTGATCTTATAAAAATCCAGAAGCTTAAAACCAACAGGCCCCTTGAACATTACAGCCATATTGACCACTTCGTAAAACAGTAACATTGTGAACCAACATCAAAGACCTTGGGAGGTGATTAGTTTGATTGTTGATTGTCTTTTTCAGGAGAGGTGAGATATTTCACTTTTATCTTACCTACATGTTGTGGGTCAACTTGGCCCCATCAACAAGTGGAATGGGTTGTGAAACTCATAAAAAATGTCACAACACTCTATCCAATACACGTCTCGACAAGAGATATTTTTTTTGACAAAAAGATAAGGTAATAATAGGTTCACATCAGGTTTGCCAAAATGTAGTGGAGGAAAAATGACACCCCCTACCTCCTTTAAGGGTGAGTGTTCTTCAAATACCTCAAGGGAATAGATTAGGGGACAAGGGTGGAAACTCAAGGAGTTTTTCTTATAATTTATGTTTTATGAAAGATTTTAGAATAAGAGTTTTAGAGACTGAAAGAGTATACTTTAGAGGTCTCATGAGCAAGTTGACTGACTCTCGGCCAAGGACGACAACATGACATGTAGATGTCTCCTCAATGCACCAAAAACATAACTTGCTAATAGAAATCATCTAGCCATCAAGCTGCAACAACAAACTAGCTCTCAACAAGGAAACTTGGGATGAGGTTTTCCTTCAATGGGGTATCAGATGCCTAATCCAACCCATTTATTCAATAATGTCCTAGGGATGTCTCCTTCCCATTATGGACCTATATCTGAGTTGCGAGCTCAATCTCCTATTCTATTCTTTACCAACGGAGCTCTTGACTTCTTTCAACAATCACAGGCTCATCACAGTTTGCATGGTCATCATAACCAAGCTAGAATACCAAATCCTGTCGGTCAGCCACTTGTTGCTAAGAGTACTGACAGTGAAAAGATAGTTCAACTCACAAACGAGGTGGAAACCTTAAAGAAAAATCTGTCTCAAGTCACGAATTATATGGCTTAGCTTAAACTAAACCCCTCTTAGAACCAAGGTAATTACCCTAATCAGAGTAATAACAATCAGGGTAATTATCCAAACAACTACAATCACAACTAGAGGAATTATCAAGGCCAAAACCCCCCTAACCAAGGCTATCAAAATAAAAATAGAGGATATAACCAGAGGCCAAATAACAACCAACAATGGAATACAGGGCCAAATAACAGTGGCGTTCCTCACAATTATCAAGCTAATGAGGACAAGCCACATGTTGTGAATGTGGTTGACCTCAATTTTATGACTAACTGGTGTAGGTTGCATGATATTGCAACTCATTCTAAGGTAAACTGCCCTGAAATGGAGAAGATTGTTAAGATGGCATAGGAAGATGCCCAAACATTCAAAGGGAATTCAAACAAAGGAGATGGCTCAGTGGATACAACTATGAATTATGACCTCTTCGAAGAAGAACCTTCATTCCCAACGCAAAATGACAATGAACCCGAGGAAGATGCATATGATTCCCAAGCCTTTCAGACAAAGGGAGGACACTTTTTAAGAAATCAAAAGAAGGGTTCATTCACTACATCAACACCACCTAACCACATGGTGCCTCTGAATCAGGATGTTAATAACAACCCTCCTCCACCAAGGGGTCCACCTAAATCCCATAACAAAGGTAATTCATCTGGAGTTTTCAAATGTAATCCAAGCTATAACATAGAATTTGATATTGTTTCAGAGATGCAGAAACAAAAAACCTCTTTATCATACTTTGACATCCTAAAGTGGTGCCCTACCCAACAACAGATAGTGCTGAAAGCTTTGGAAGAAGTTGATAAATCAAAAGGAAAAACCAAGGTGGCACCCACTGCAGACATGAACATAGCTTTGTACAGAAGTAAGGTAGGTACCCCACCATTTCTTTTAAGTTTGAGAAATTGTGGGAAGAATCTACATAATTGTCTGCTAGATTCAAGGGCTTCTGACAATGTGATTCCATTTTCAGTATGCAATAAATTGGGGTTAAAACCTGTCCAAACAAACAAGAAGGTCATCCAACTCGATAAAACAGAGGTTAATGTAGTTGGAGAATTAAGAAATATACATGTGCAAGTAGGGTCTGACCCTAGGATTTTAACCAATATGGATATTCAGGTAGTAGACATTCCCGAGACTTATGGTATGTTGTTGAGTAGAGATTTAATGAAGAGTATAGGGGGATACCTCTCCCTCGACTTTTCACACATGTGGCTACCATGGAGGGGAATGCCTACCCAAATTAGGATTGAGAGTGAACGTCACCTCAAACATATCATCACTGAGTATGACTGTCCCAATGAGGTAGCTTATTTTGAAACTGAGATAAGGGGGTTATAAAAGAGAAGAAATTCTAACCTTTTTGGTTCTTGATTCTAAAGATTTGTCAATGCAAAAACTCCCTAATCCCATGATTAATGTAAACCAATAGGTATTAATCAGGAAGCTACAACAGGATCAACTAGTCTTAGGGGAAGATATTTATTTGCAGAGTCTTCTACTCCCTAATTGGTGCAGGGTACACTACCAAGATCATTCGAAACTGACTTGCCAACCCTGCATTGGTGTTTTAAATCATGTTTCCCAAACCAAAGAGACTTGCCTAAGTCACCTTGAGGCTACTTTAGATCACTTCTCATTCGAAGCCAAAAATGCAATAAGGTTAACCAGGGATAATATACCTTCAAAGAAAGTCCCTCCTCAAAATGAACCTACCCCGGTCATAATACCAGACCAACGTAGTTACGATGAACAACCCCAAGGTTTGTTTGATACCCCTGCACTCACAAGTATACCAAAACCCAAGGGATTAATCAAAGATACAAGTGACTGTCGGAAAGATATCCTAGGATTACATGATATATCTGAGCGAAAATTGGATATTACACCTATGGTTCATCTTATCCAAACACCCACAACAACCTCAAAGGAATCAACCCCAGCTCATGATCAGCTATGGACCCTCACGTTTGATGGATCCAAATCCAAAAGAGGGTGTGGTGTTGGAATTGAATTAACCAACCCGAAAGGGAAAACATTTTTTGCTTCTTACAGGCTACAATTTGGATGCACTAACAATATAGCAGAATATGAAGCATTAGCTCGGGGACTGATGTTGGCACATCAAAAGAAAGTTACTGCCCTGATGGTTAAAGGAGATTCATAAGTAATTATCAAGCAAGTACACAACCGATACACATGTCACAATAAAAAGGTTGACAACTTATAGAAATCAGGTATGAAACCTAATTGAAGACTTTGATGCTTTTGGGATTAGTTTAATTCCTAGAGAGGACAATCAAATAGTTGATTCATTAGCTATTGCCGCAAGTACCCTAGAACCCATGCAAGGCTCCAAGCTTAAGAGATTCTCAGTAGAATTGATATCCACCCCGACTGTTCCCGATAATGTCAGGAACTTTCAAGTCTTCGACGATGATCAACATATCCTTGCTTTTCTAGCAAGCTCAGATGTTTTCAAAGGACAGATCATCGATGAGTCCGATAGGGATCAAGGAGACTAGAACCCCGAAGACTACGATACAGAGGGGGTCCTCAATTTAAAATGTAATAGCATTCCCAAGGGAATGGTGGCCTTAGAAAGAATTTTTGATTCAGACCCAAGGGCTCAGGAAAAGCTATCAATCGAAGATAAATGAGGTGAATATGAAACTGTTAACTTAGTTGATTCTAGCCTTGAAACAAATGTTTACACAGGGAAAGCTGCCCTGAAGCAATTAGAAAAGATATAATGAGGGCACTGAAGAATGATATTGCTATAATAGCTTGGGGGTATGAATATCTAAAAACATTTGATGCTTCTGTGATAACTCATATTATTCCTTTGAAACCTAAAGCTAGACCCTTTCGACAGAAACAACGTCCTATCAACGCCCTGATTGAACCACTAATGTTTAAGGAAGTTTAGAAATTGCTTTTTGCAAGAATAATCTTCCCTGTACGACATTCAACATGGGTGGCTAACTTGGTTCTAGTTCGTAAGAAGAATGGAGAGATTAGGCTATGTGTAGATTTCAGGAATCTAAATAGAGCTTCAGAAAAAGACAACTACCCACTCCCCTCTCTAGATGAAGTCTTGCAAACTGTCAATGAGTCTCAGATGATGTCATTCCTAGATGGCTATTTCGGGTACAATCAGGCGATCGTTAATTATGAAGACAGAATGAAGACAACCTTCACTACTAAGTGGGGAACATTTGATTACATGAGGATGCCATTTGGTCTGATAAATGCTGGAGCAACCTTTAGTGTGCCATGGATGTAGCATTCAAAGATTTGATTGGTAAATGCATCATCATTTACATGGATGACCTTATAGTATTCTCCAAAGATAGACTAAACTATGCTGCAGACTTGGCTAAAGTTCTTGAAAGATGTATCCAACACGGTGTCTCTTTAAATCCTAAAAATTGTATGTTTGAGGTTTATGAAGGGAAACTTTTGGGACACATAATCTCAGAAAGAAGGATACCGATAGATCCTAACTGAGTTGAGTCTATTTTAAAGTTAACCATGCCAGGAAGTAAGAAGGAGATGAGATCTTTCTTTGGAAAGATCAACTTTGTGAGAAAGTTTATCACAAGTTTTGCAGAAATTGTTAAGCCATTGAATGAAATGATGAAGAAAAATGCTAGAATAGAATGGAGTAACAAGGCAAAGGATGCCTTTTCTCAAGTCAAGCAATCCATTTCGGAAGTGCTAGTCCTCACAATCCTGACTACTTGAAGCCATTTTATATTTATTCTTTTGCTTCTGAACACTCATGTGCAGCTGTCCTAACTCAATGAAGAGGGGAAGGGGATGAAAGTCCAATTGCCTTCATGAGCTCTCTGTTTAAGAATGTTGAAGTCAAGTACCCACCTCTTGAAAAAAAAGCTTTTGCGTTGGTTAGAGCTGTCAAAAAGTTCAGGCATTACATCCTTCAAAGTCAAATTATTGTTGTGGTTCCTGATGCTGCTGTGAAGTCTTTACTTATGCAGAGTGAGCTGGGAGAACGAAGGGGGAAATGGATGGATATTTTGTAGGAGTTCGATATGGAGATTCACCCTATGAAACTTATCTGAGGTCAACGCCTGTCTAAATCAATGGCAGATGCTGGTGAGAACATTATTTGTCAGCAATACACAACACAGTCCTTTTCCAATGACCCTTTGTATGTCAATATTATTTATTTCATGCTCAATAATCGGTGCCCAGAGGGAATGAATACAACTCAGAGGAGAGCACTGAGAATGAAAAGATCCCATTATATGCTCAAGGGAGGATTGTTATACAGGAATAATTTTGAGGGAGTTTACCTACGATGCCTTGATCAACAAGGGGCTAAGCATGCAATTGCTGAATTTCATGGGAAACATGGCACAAGTCATGGTTCTACATATTCGTTAGCACATCAGATCCTCATATCTAGTTATTATTGGCCATGTGTGTTCAAGGATGCCCACCAACATGTAAGAAAATGTCACATATGTCAAATTTATGCATCAAGAGAGCGCCATTCAACCATACCATTACAACCAGTATATGAGGTAAGGCCATTTTCCCAATGGGAACTTGATTTTATTGGGGTAATTAATCCTAACTCTTCTACAGGACACAAATTCATTTTGACTGCCACAAATTACTACACAAGATGGACATAAGCTATACCTTGCAAGAATAGCACAACGAAAGTGGTAATCAAGTTCCTTACTAAATGCATCACAACCAGGTTTGGAGTACCCTTTGCATTGGTATGTGACAATGATCTTGCCTTTTCTTCTGTTGAGTTCATTTCATGGGCTTATGATCATAAGATTGTTTTAAAGTATTCTTCCAACTATTATGCACAAGGAAATGAAGTTGCATAATCAACTAATAAGAATCTCTTAGAAGTAATAAAAAAACTATTAGAGAACAATCCTAGGGACTAGAATTCACCATTTAAGCTAGTGTATGGCCAAGAGCCTGTGTTCCCTATTCACTTGCAAATACCTATCCTTAAGTTTACGCATAAATTTTACTCTAGTGATGATAGGATTGAAGTAAGGTTAGCTGGCTTGTTGAAGTTAGAAGAGCAGAGAGATGCTGCCTTGCAGCAATTCTTTAGACACTAGGCTGTTGTCAAATGTTGGTTTGAAAAAAGAGCCAAAATCATGCCTTTCAAAATATCAAACCTTGTGCTGCTGTGGGATAAAGCTAATGAAAAGAAGGGCGATCACCAGAAATTTGATAAGCTCTAGTTGGGTCCCTATCAAATTGCTAAAATCCTAGGAGAAAATGCTTTCCGGCTAAGTGGTTTAATGGGAGAACCTATTCCATTTTCAGTGAATGGATAGTTTCTTAAACATTACTTTGGATCTTGAAAGTTTGATATTTTCGATGGGTTGTATATATGTAAATAATTTGTTGTTTTGCTTGTTTGTCATTTGTTGTTTTCCTGGTTTCTCTTTCTTTTGTTCCTTTACTTGTTCCTTTGTTTTTCTTTGTGGGGACCTTCATTTTATGGAGTTGATGAAGGGGTTGTTATCTGAAGTATACTTTGGTTATTAGGAGAGAAATTGATTTAGATATATTTAAGTTTTCTGATTTGATGATTTTTTCCTAGATTTGTTGTTTTATGTCCATTATCAATAAGGGTTGTGGAAAGTTTTGAAAACAAGGTGCAAAGTAAACAATCTTCATTAGCTATGACTAAATCTGTCACAAATCAATAAAACATCTCCTTTTGTAATGGTATATTTGTCTTAGGGCGATGGTGTTGCAAGATTTGAATGAAAAATCCGATTCCCCAGATGCTGTTATGAGGTCCATGGTAGTTTTCAACCCAGAACAGATGTCGGACATCTGACATATTGAGAAAGAATTGAATGAAATATTTGAAACTCCAAGAGAAAAGAAAAAAAAGAGAACTATCTAAGAAAAGAAAACTCAATATGAATGGGTGATTCTAGTATCTCTACCGGGGCTATGGATGCCTGACTGGTAGTAGAGCAATGCTGTGAGAAAACTAGAGGTATCTCCGTTGGGGCTATGGACGTCTGACTAGTAGCGGAGCTATGCCCAAGATATCATTGCACAACAACTAAAGGGAATCAACTCATGTAGTTCAAATCTTGCACATTATTGTTCAAAAGATGAGGAGAACTTTGTAAAAGGGTGATGCACCGTCAAGCACACACACAGATTTAGGGGTAGCCAGTGTGATTTACATTTGAGATTCTAGCTCAACCTTGGTTGTTAAAAATGACCTAATTGGAGTTGTGATGTCCATAAACCAGCTATTCTGGGTAGTTGAATCCTTCGGTTTCTTGAAAATGGTTAAACCATTTTTCCCAGCCAAGTCGCCAATTGTTATGCCTTGCATAACCACCCCATTTTAAACTTGTTTAAAATAGGTCTCCCTCTTTTCTGTTCTGTTTCCTTTGGCCTTATGTTTTCTGCCTTAGGCATTTTTTTGTTTTGTTCTGGTGGATGGGACGTGGAACGAAACTGAACTTCAAACCTTTTCTAAGTTCTAGTTATGTTTCTGTTCGGTCCCGTTCCTCGGTTTCCTTTGTTTTGTTTGTTTGTCGTTCTTTGTTCTGGAAAATGTGGGACGCAGAACAAAACTGAACTTCAACACTTTTTCTAAGTTCCAAAGTTCGTTTCCCCTTCCGGTTCCGGTTCCCCCAGTTTTTTGCGTTTGTTTCCTTGTTGTTCTGGCGAGCGTGGATTCGGGACTGAAACCGAACTTTGAAATTTCTTCCAAGTTCTAGTTTATGTTTCGTCCTGGTTTTGGTTCCGCCAATTATTTGTTTGTTTTGGCGGAAGTGGGACGTGGACTGAAACGAAACTCTGGAACTTTTCTGAAGTTCTAGGTTTCGGTTCCGTTCCAGTCCCGGTTCCACCGAACTCGTTTGTTTTCTATTTTGTTCCCTTCGTTTGGTTGTGGGGTGTTTTCTTCCTTTCCTTTTTCCTTTTTTCATCTTTTTTTTTGTTTCTTTGTGTGTTGTTGGAGGCGGAGCCGGGATGGAAACTGAACCTAGAATTTGGAGAAAGTTCAGGGTCAGGTTTTTGTTCCGCTTCCACCCCCGTTGTGAGTCGCCTGAGATTAGTTTTTGCTTTGATCTTGCTTGTGTTTTTTCCATGTTTTGTTCCTGTTCTGACTCGGGTCCTGGTTCCATTTCAGTTTTGGTTTCGCCCTCGCCAGTTTTAAAGGTAAGTATGTTTCTAGTTCGGATTCGGTCCCACCTCCGCTAGAGTTGAGTCTCTTTTTGATAACTATAATTGAATGAAAGATATATGAAAGGTAAGACGAATGATGATATTTTCTATGCTCTAAAGGACTAATGAGGGCATTGTTTTGCAGGGTTAAAGCATGTCGAGAACATCTGATGTTGTTTCTCAAGGAAGTTAGCCCGCGGAAAGCTTCTAGGCTAAGAGGAAAGCATAAAAAAGAGGAAGTCGCAAGTCTTAATGATGGACGGGACGTCCACTGGCTGAAGTAGGTGGACCTGGATGGAAATACCCTTGAAACATTCAAGCCACTTTGTGGAGCAGTTTTCGAGGTCGAGGGCGAAATACGTGAAGTCTTAATGGCAGACTCGAGGGCTGCGAATTAATGATGGTGGTTGCAAAAGATCTGGAAACCATGCCTGAGAGTGATCTTTCACCGACGTAAACAAAGTGCACCCATTTAATGCATCATTGACTTTGTTCCAAATTCTCCTCCATCGCCGATTCTTCTTTGACCAACTTATTGTAAACCCTAAACGGGGCTGACTCATTTTTTGGACGCGCGTGTATATATGGCATTTTCACCTCTTTGTAAAAAAAATAAAATTGGGAGATAGATAGATTGTGCTATATCTTTTTTTCTTGTAATATGATCTTCTTTTTCATCTTCTTCTTTTGGTTAAGGATTAACGAGTTAGGGTTAGAAGGTAGATAAACTCGAGAGTAGAAGTAGTGTAGGAGTTAAGTTCAGCAGGAGGAAGTGATGTATCTTCTAGATTTCCTTAGTATAGATGGAGATAATTCAAAGACATGGGTTTTCTATACACTAGTGATCTTGCCAGATTTGTAAATGCTGTTTATCTATTTCACCAACAATAGAAGCAACCAGATTTAAATCTACTTCATATTGTGCTCGAGAATGGTATTTATCTTGGGTTAATTATTTGATTTGGAAAAATTTCAAGGAATGAAATTTTATCTTATGTTTTGTTTAAATGATGAATTGCAATCTACTGTTAAAGTTTGCACTATGAATGAATGAAACTTTGTATTAGTTACAAATTAACTTTATTCTGCAGTTTCAGTTTAGGAATTCCTTGGAAGGTAACAAGTCTGATTAGTTGGATGAATCAACATTCTCTTCAGTTTAAAAGCTTTAATCTTTCTTTTTCTGTTTCTTTAAAACCACCAGTTAAAGTAGGTTTAAATATATGTTTGATCTTATAACAATCCAGAAGCTCAAAACCAACAGGCCCCTTGAACATTACAGCCATATTGACCACTTCGTGAAACAACAACGTTGTGAACCAACATCAAAGACCTTGGGAGGTGATCAGTTTGATTGCTGATTGTCTTTTTCAGGAGAGGTGAGATATTTCACTTTTATCTTACCTACATGTTGTGGGTCAACTTGGCACCATCAACAAGTGGAATGGGTTGTGAAACTCATAAAAAATGTCACATCACTCTATCCAATACACGTCTTGACAAGAGATTATTTTTGACAAAAAGATAAGGTAATAATAGGTTCACATCAGGTTTGCCAAAATGTAGTGGAGGAAAAATGACACGCCCTTCCTCCTCTAAGGGTGAGTGTTCTTCAACTACCTCAAGGGAATAGATTAGGTGACAAGGGTGGAAACACACGGAGTTTTGCTTATAATTTATGTTTTATGAAAGATTTTAGAATAAGAGTTTTAGAGACTGAAAGAGTATACTTTAGAGGTCTCATGAGCAAGCTGACTGACTCTCGGCCAAGGACGACAACGTGACGCATAGACGTCTCCTCAATGCACCAAAAACATAACTTGCTAATAGAAACGTCAAAGAGTCTACTAACTGTTTAGAGATTAAAATCTGAATTCTATGCTAAATTAACAAAATAACAAAACAATAGAAATGATAGGATAATAACTAACATGCATAGATTAAATACAATGAAATGAAATGATAAGATGAAAAAGAGGAGAAAGAACTCGCTAGAGGTCCAACGCTATGAAGCCTCCCATAATGCTGCAAATCAACTACCTACACACTCAAAGATGAGAAAAATGTTGGGGTTATTTAAGGTTTTTCCTCAGTCAAACCCCCGCATAGGTGTTCCCACCTCCATTGACAACTAGATAGATAGATAGAGAGACAGAGAAAATAATATACAAGGAAATAGATATACAACATAATAGACAAATTAAAATGATAATATGCTATCAAAATAGAGATGACAATGCAATAGAAGAGAGTGTAGATACCCTCCCTTAAGCAAGCTAGTGATGCCAAAAGAGAGTATGCAACACTCGAGACGAGCCAAGAGAATTGGAATGCTGGTGTAGAAGCCAAAAACAATAGAACTTGCAAAAAAATGGTGTAGGAGAAGAATGCGAGTGTGAGGGAATAAAATGAATGAAGTTTGAATATAATGAAATAATAGTTGAAAGAATAAAGAAAAGGCATTCAAGAGGGCATTTTCGGTGCATTTGCAACCTACAGAGGTGTTACACTTCATGGGCAGGCTAAAGTGTAACGTCCCAACGACCATGCTTTGCGTGTCGCACAAATGTCTACATGTCACACTAGCGTCTGTGACAAAAAAAAGGTTAAGGATTGGGAATAAAGCGGGCTAGGGACAAGATTAAGGTTAGGTGAAAGGGTAATTGCATTATTGACTTTAATTAGGCTAAAAGGGAGACTATGGAATGCAAAATTTCACAAGGTGGAATTTTTGGCATTACAGTTGGTAGGCCCCACATAAGCATCCTTAGATCTACATATATCACATATTTCACCATGTAGCATCCTTCTTGAAACTCCACTTGGACCAACTTTTGTTTTCACCATAGATGGTTGAGATCTATCATCAAAGAGATCACCAACTTTAAATTTGACAAATAAAATATGGTTGCTCGAGGCAATTTACAAATCTTTTGATGACAATTGTTGGTGAATATCAAGAATAATATTAACACCATCCAACACATGACCTACCATATTGGCAAACATTTTAGGAAAACATATTACTTGACAAATGATAAATATTTTATATAATTTCAACTTTAAAAGGCTAATTATTTAGGGACCTCTTGCATTGGAACATTAATTGTACAAGATTGACTAAGACTATGAAGGTAAAAATGAAATTAGAGTGAATGCATACCTACATGGTTAAAGTGGGAAGATATAACAACAAAAATAATCTTGAACCTAGTCATTTTTTTTTCAAATTAATACTTAGCACTTCTAATAATTGTCACAATACTTTTCCATGATGAAACTATGAAGTAAGCATCACATGTAATTTATTTCAACTCCACGCTTAAATTTAATAATTTTCAACTCAATATCATAAGACAAATTTATTTATTATTATAATTTAATAATTAATACTATTTAACTAATATGTAGAAGTGCATTTATTTCTTTACAATTTATGAAGACAATCTATTTAACATTAAATTTAGATAGTTTTAGAATTGTTAGGTAGACAAAGTCACACCTTAAAAGTCCAAACAAAACTGAACCCTGAACATATAATAACACCATAATTATTTTTAAATTTTAAATGATGTAAATTTATGCACGTGTCTTGGAGAGTATTTTCATAAAGAAAATTTCTTTTCCATAATATTTTTTAATTTAAAAATTGGAATGTTAAGCAAATAAACTTTTGTCGAGTTTATCCCTACGGAGGAAGCCTGTGGAAGTAATTTTTCAGAGAGATTCGAATAATCAATATTCACCGTTCAAATTTAGGCTAGTACGTTTTCAGGGAGCATGGAATGTATGAGGACAGGAAAAACCTTTGAATTCTCAATCCATTTCGAGGAAAATAGTTGAAGTTAAACGAACAATACTCCAAAGCTTCTAAGCACGTGCAGATGGATTGAAATCCACAGTATAATTTTTTAACAAGACTGAAGCACTTAGGCATGGCCACTGACTGCATTTTTGCGAGCAGATTGCTCACAGTTTCCTCTTTATCTCCTCAAATGCACTGCTACAAAACACTTCACCGAAGTTTTCCCAGGGCTTTGGGGGTATTACGGACTTCAAAAAATGACAGGAACTGTGTATTGTTTATCAAACGGAAAATGGCGAACAGGGTACGGAGAAGTGACAGTAAAGTTGGAGCAGTTTGTGCAATACAACATAATGCGATTTCTCTGCCTGCGCTTGGCTCGGGGACGGTCGTTTTACAGAGCTCTCTGAAAGTTTCTGTCAATCTAATTGCAATTTGCAGTAAGTTTATCTTTTTCTATGCCAGCATGATGTTATAAATACAAACGATTTGGTTTACTAAATGTTTTGTAATGAATGACACTTTGAACATGTGGCTATGAAAATTTGTGAATTTAGCGATCTTTTTTTTTCTTCCCAAGTAAGCTAAGTTGTTTTTTTTTGGGGAACAATTTATGTGTTTTTTTCTCACTTTGAATAAATTCATCTATAAGTTTTTTAAATACTGAGATAAATTAACTATTTAACAACCTTCCCCCAGAAAATTACAGTGCGTAAAAAACAGGCCATGGAAGAGTAGCAAGAGCATAAAATATTATACACGCATGCTGCACTGCATAAACTTCAATTTATTAGGCTAAAAAATAATTCAGCATCGAGTAATTAAGCTGGAATACCTAACTTAGATAATATCTGAGAAAATTCTTCAACTAGTGAAGAATCTATGTTTTTTAAAGACGCAATCAACTAGGGCGCTCTTCCGAGTGAGATTTCTCCTGAGCAGATGGGAGAATCAACCGGGGTCCTATCAAGCTTAAACCTTCGTTCAGCAGTACTATAGACATAACTATCTGTCAAATTCACCTGGCTGTGCCCACTCGTATCATTTTTTACCATATTAACAAAATCTGCTTGAATGCTGAGGACTTAAGGTAGGCGACAAATTAAAACCAGTTTTATTTATTTATTTATTTTTTCTGCAACCTGTTGATAACACCTACAACAGCTAACAAAGACACATTCTAGCTAAAAGCATAGATTAGAAAGGGTGAGTACAACATAAAATTTGGAATTGGATTTGTGTGCAAAAAAAACACAACGATTGAGTGTAATCTCTCTCTTGAAAAGGATCAAAGATCCTCGTTGCAGAATTTTCCAAAATTACAGATCAAATATTCATAAAATCACTAAAAAATTATTTTTGATTTACTAATAAATTAATTTCATAACTCATTCCTAATTATCATATAATGTTTGGCTCAAAATCTGATTTAATGATTAAACTAATTGAAAGGCAGGTTTATACCTAAAAACAGAGACTCAATAATACATAAGCCATGGTTTTTTCAAGGGGATTTTCTATGCACCAAGCCATGGTTTCCTTCCTTTGATCCCTAAACTGAGACATTTTCTTCTGCATGTTTGTGGGTGTGACTCCCTTATCTCCCATTGCAATTTTGGGAATTAGAATGCTTGTGGGCCATTGGAAATGGTCTGGGCAAGTACTATTGTAGAAGAAACAATCAATTATGCATATTCCACATGTGCACGCATATGTGTTGAAATGGATCTTGCAAATGATCTTCCTGCGGAGATTTCTTTGAAAGTTGGTGGTAAATGTTGGCAGCAATCAGTAGACTACGAACGGATTGCATTCAGGTGTAGGAAATGCTTCTCAACCAACCACCTCACTTGACAATGCCCAAAAATGAAAGCTCATGGAGGGGGCAATCTGGCTTCGGATGGTAAGTCCACTTGGTGGATAGGGGTTGAGCCCCATCATATGCTATTCCTTCAGATGCCAAGACCGATTTAGTGTCCTCCTTAGCTACCCCGTTAGATAGGCCAAATAGAAACCAAGGCCAAGCCTCAATCTCTTTGCAGCTGGCTTCCAAAGATCTTCCAAAAGTATCCACAACTCCTCAAGAAAGTGTTGTCTCCATGGCCATGGGCAAAACAACGAAATTTTCAGAGTCTTTGGCTTTCCCAGTTAGTGGTAGTTCTGGGGACATGATTGAGAGCACAAAAGGTAAAACTGAGAAAATCAATGAGACCCCTCCTCAGTCATATCAAGAATGGACAAAAGTTAAGAGGAAGAGATCCCCTCCTTGTAAACCCATGCATCATATGGTGTTAAGATCATCCAAGAAAGGTGAAAATATTGAAAAGTAAAGTATTTCACACTCCCATGTTATATGGGTAGCCAAGGTTCATGGTGATAGTAGTTATTCTAATGCATCCCTATTCGTAGGACATGCCCCTTACTTATTTTTAATTTGTTATTTTATATGGGGTATGGCTCCCTTATGCCTAGCTTACTGAACAAAAAAAAATCAGCAAAACATTTACTTTGGGATATTACAATGGTATCAGAGCTTTGATCTTGCTAGCTTGCAGGGTAAAATTAAGTTGTTGATGTGAGTTATGGGAGGATTTTTTTGAATCTCTAATAATTTTTAAGTTGAATTATAATTCTGCATTTGAATTTTATATTAACTTACTTTTAAAATGTTTGTATATATTTTTGTTATTAATATGATTATTTTTTATTACTATGATTGTTTTTATCAAAGAAAATTTATCAAGAATAAAGATAGATAAAGGGGTTCTATAATGAATGGTTCAAGCTAAGTGGTTTAACCTTGGGGAAAACTCTGTGGTAAGCGTGCTTGAGCTGGAGTAGTACTAGGATAGGTGGCCTTCCGAGAAAGCCCAATGCTTGACCTTTGTGAGCATCACCTGGATGCAATGAGTGTTAAATGGACCATTCATTATCATGAGAGACGGGTTATTGTGAACCACTACTCATGAACCATGGGTCAATGAGTTTGACTTGTAAAACTACATGGTTGAATCTTGATAGTGTTGATGTGATTTTCATGACCGCACCAACACAGAATAAAGTTGCCAAGGTAACGGCTACCTTATTCTCTCTTGATCAAAGTATCCAGCACGCTAAGATTGCGAGAGAGTTCGTGCGTTCAACTCCAACGTTCCTTCTAGGCGGTGGATAGTCTCAGTTGGCTCGATGTGATTTGCAGGTATTTCAAGGGGACTTACGCAATTGTTCAGCAGCGGACAACATACAACAGATTAAAGGGTTTCGCGTGGTTCAAATGATTTGTCAGGTAAGTGCAAGTTTTCTAATACTAACCAGAAATATATTGAATTTAAATGGGTGCAAGGATAAGAAATGCTATAATCTACTCAAAGGCGTGGGAGATGGCGATCAATTCTCATAGACTTCAACTAGGTTTTGCTTTGCCTTGCTTCAGATAGCTTCCACAAAATTGGTGCAATCTTCAGAGGAGTAACTAGGGATATTCAAATCACGATTCAACATGTAGATACCATCACAATGACGCATACCAGCATTCAAACCAAAATTGAAGTTAGGTCCAAGATGTTCTAGTCGACCACACAAGGCAAACCCACCATTAGTGAGCCCGCTAGTGGTATGGATAAGCGAACCTTGCTTGAATTAAACATGACATTCCACAATTACTAACTACTTGCATGAAATCAAATCTATTTTACTTTAAGCTACTTCAAGATTCTAAGTGAATTGGAAGGATGAAGAAGCCTCGCTAGCTACTCACAACAAAAGAAGAGATCACCATCAATGAAAACTCTTTTATTATGAAAGTGTTCACAACAACTTCTTACAAAGTATTCAAATGGAAGTCTTTCCTTTCTTTTCAATCTAAGCTAAACTATCAAACTATGCTACCTTCTATTCTATCAATCTCTCTATTCCTTCTCTGCTATTCTAATCTGATACAAATGAGGGGGGATGCCCCTTTTATAGTTGTCCCAGTCCAACGGACGACTCAAATTACAATCAGATAGATGGCCCAGATTGTGCCACCTCAACCCTAACCCTAAAAACTGTCACCAAGAAGAGTGGAGTGATAAATGAGCAATTAATGTCCACCATCTTCTAGAAGATTCCTGTTTGTAAACGCATTCACACTGTTCTTGTTCTCCTTGTTGACTGCAAATTGATTGAGTCTGATCATCATGGCTTCAACTTCTTGAATGAATATGGCAGGCACGTTCTCATTCTAAAGCTCCACGACTACAACTTCTTTCTCCCGCTTGATGATGATTTTCTTCTCAACTGACATTCTCTAACTCTGAACTGCATGAGGATGATTATTTCTCCACCCCTGATCCTGAAGGATTTTCTTATCATGGACTCGCGCATTTCCTCCTCGCCATCTACCTCTATGAATTGAGTGCATATTAGGTTATTCCAACACTTAGCCATTTCTTCCAACATGCAACTTTTCTTTTTTCGAGGTTGAAACATAGTCTTGGAGTATTTTCTCCATCACTTCAATTCCTCCCACTCTGGTTTCGACGTTCATCCTGCAAACAAAAGAAGAGCATCAAAACATTTTATAATATAAATCCATTCTACTTACCTGATATCCATGTTTTGATCTCCAATGTCCATCATTTTTCTCTAGACAACTTTTGCTTTCTTCATAACTTTTCAACATCTGTGTGCTAGGGCGCATATCATCTCGATGTTTGTGTCTCCACCAATGCCTTGGGAAGATCTTTCATGTACTCTCCTTAGGAAGTGTTGATGTGATTTTTATGACCGCACCAATCAGCAGAACAAAATAGTCTGAAGGCTATTCCGTTCTCTCTTGATCAAAGTATTCCGTGTGCTAAGATTGCGAGAAAGTTCGCACGTTCAACTCCAAGGTTCCAAATACTTAGAATACCCTCAGTTGGTTTGATGTGAATTGCTGTGTTCTTACGAGGGGACTTACACAATTGTTCAAGATTCTTGCAGTTAACAGCAGGTGGATGATTCAAAGGGGATTTTGCACGTATGATTTGGCAATAAGGTATATTTTCCTAAAGCTAACCAGGAATGTGCAGAAAGTAAATGAGTGTAGGGCCTAAGAAACTTATATTCTATTCTAAATGCAGGATATGTGGAGCTCAATTTCAGCAGACTTCGACCGAATTTCACCTAGCCTCACATCGGACAGCTTCAGCAAAATTAGTGCAATCTTCAAAGGGATAGCAAAAGATGTTCAAATTATAATTTAGCATACATATACCATCAAGACGACGCATATAAGTATACAAATCACAATCAAAGTTAAACTCAAGATAATCTCCAGTGGACCACACAAGGCGAACTTATCATCAACAAGCCGCTATTGGTATGGAATGAAATGAAGCTACCTCAATAAAACACCACACATCAAAGTAAACTACTTGCATGAAATGAAAATTATGCTACTTTATGCTACTCGGATCCGAAAGGAAGAAGAGACCTTGCTAGCTATTCATGACAAAGACGAATTACACCATCAATGAAAAGATCTATTATCATGAAAGTGTTACACAACAATCTCCACAAAAGTTTTCAAAGGGAAAACTTTCTTTCTTCTCCACACTATGCTAAGCAAAATGTCTATTATGCTCTACTCTCTAGTTTGATCTCCAAGTCTAATGCTAATCTAATAGCTACTGTATTACAAATGAGGGGGACTCCCCCTTTTATAGGTAGCCTAGTCCAATGGACGGCTAAGATTACAATCAAAAGAGTGGCTAAGATTAAGCCACCTCAGCCCTAACCCTAAAAACTGCCAGAATGGGGGAGTGGTGCAATAAATGAGCAAAGATTCCCACTCACTCCCAAAATAGTAAAGGCAATTAATGCCCACAATCAGTCTTCTAGAAGATCATCGTCTAGTAGTGCATTCCCATTCTCCTTCTCTCTGGCTGCAAACTCAACGAATCTGCCAAGTACAACCTCAACCTCTTGAACTGAAATGGGTGGAATGCACTCAAGCTGGAACTCCAATACTGTAACAGACTGCTCATGCCTTGCACAAGATTTTCTCCAAGCAACCAAGGAATCCTGTGTGCCCTGGATCAAGGTGGAGAAAGTAGAAGTGTTCTCGAAATCATCTTGTACGAAGGTCTTCACCTCAGAAAAGAAAGGCACCAGCTTACCCCTCAAATTATCAACATTTACCTCATCTGGATTCACCTGCCTAGCAAATATGGCCTCGAAAGTATTCTGAACTCCATCAATGATATTGGCCATAGCCTTCCGTACCCTGGTTGAATCCGCTTGTGTTGCGTCGAAGAAACCACGTCCCGTGATTGCTGAAGAATACCATCTAGAAAAGTCATACCTGTCATTCTCCTGAATGACCCCTCCATCAATCAGCAATCGCAAAGGAACACGCCTCAAAGCCTCAAGACGCTGAATTACTTTGCTCTGATAGATAGAAGCATCACCCCAAGCCTGATCAACTGCCTCCATCCGTGCCAAAATACTAGAAGCCTGCTGAAAAGCAAAAGCAAGGTCCTCCATAAACTTTTCTGTCTCAACACGAACTCCTGTGACCCACTTGTCTGCTTCCTGTGCCATCTTCCCTAACTCCATCAAGCCACTGATTGACTCTCTAGGTATCTCTGCTGGAGGCTCTATCACTGGAATCTCTTGCCCACGAGAACGAGACAACTGTTGCACATATCCAATTAAAGCCTTATGCTCTCTTTTCAACTTCTTGTACTTTCCTTCCTTCTTGAATAATCTGTCCTTGAGGGCGAGGCAGGAGTTATCACATTCTTCTACAATTTGTGCACCTGTGGGGCGTCTTAACTCCAAAGTTGTGACCACGTAATTCTCTGGCACTGCTTCATCTCGGTCACAATCAACCTGTGGCACGGCTACATGAAGGGTACGGGAACCATCCTCATCAGTTGATATCTTCGAAAACTTTCGTGCTCTCTTCTTTTGTGGAGGTGCACTGATCCTGTTCAAGAACTCTTCCATTTCAACTGCTGGATCAATTTCTTCGTTGGGGATTCTCCTCATCCTATCCTTAAGCCAATCAGGCACGATATACTGTATATCAAAGGTCTGCTGTTCTTGTGCCTCTACTTCTCGAACTTGTTCAACCTCTACATCATTCTGGTGAGGCTCATCGTCCTCAAGTGGTTGAGTGTCTCCTGAAACTATATCATCATCATCTTCCATAGCCGCTTCTAACTCTTGCTAAAACTGAGGGTCAGTAGTAGTCCCCTCATCATCCTGCTGATCAACCCTACTAGGTGCGTTGACGCTCTGGCCAACCGACTCTCTCCGTGGTGGCTGATTATTCTCCTGTACTACTTGCACCTGATTCAATTCATTCCTTTGATCAGCAAACAAAGAAACCTCCTGTATACTTGGAGAACGTGTCTCTAATGGCGTGGGCGGTTCAACTGCAACTCGCGGAGGTTCTGGCTGAATGGGCTCTTGCCGAACTGGCTCCTTTCTTCTGGATTCTGGACCTCGTGTGATCTGTTTCTTCCTGCCGGTGGTGGGTGTCCTGTGATCCCCATCAAGTTGTAAGTCAAAGCAATCGACTTACTCTTCAACCTGTTCACCTGCCTGTCAACCCATGCTCTGGTGAATGTCAAGACCGGAATAGAAAGTGTGTCCAAGTCAGCAACCTCTGGTTTTGACCAATCCGGGAGTGGAAGCGGAGTATCTCTCACTGCTGCATAATCTGGATGGACAACGTCCATATCCTCATTCACCTGGTCTGGAACCGGAACAACTTCGCACTCCCTGATCATGTTAATCGGCAATCGAGAGAACATTCTTTTCCTGACTTCAACCTCATCTGATGCATCAGCCCAATAGTCCTCAATATTTGCCTTGTGTTTAAACTCCTCTGACAGTACCCATTTGATGTTATTATGCGGATCATAGTGCTGTCGGCTGGTGTGATATGAAAAGTGATAAAATTGAAGCTCACTCTCGGCTTCTCTGGCTGCCTGTAATGAAGGACACACTTCATCCGAGTTGCCCATGACAATTGGGAAGTCAACACCCTCCCTTCTTCTTCTTCTTCTGAATTTTATCGTAGGCAACCAATTGCCTAGATATCTCTAACATTAAAATCCTACTGGTTGGGTACTTAGGCAGCCTATATGGATATGATGAAAAACCTTGCAGCCTTATGTAAGAAAACTTCAGAAACTATATAAACCAACACCCATACCTTTCAATCAATTCTTGGGCCTCTCTCGAGATTCTGTGATGCATCCGCTCCTGAAGCAATCTCGTGATATGCATGGTGAAGGCGTCATTGACACGCTTGTAATGAGTGGTACTAGCCAAGTGTAACTGTGGACAAGCCTCATGGATTTTGAATTGGTGAGAGCCACAACCAACAGGTTCCTTGTAAGAAATTCCTCGATACTTCGTCATACGAGCCAACATGTAGATTATATAAGAGCTCATATAGAACGTCTTCGTTCTTCTCAGGCTTAGGAGCTGCTAGTGCAAATTGTCACTGATCATTGCAGCCCAGTTGACGTAGTCCTTTCCTTCCAGCACGAGGTTGATGTAATAGAACATCCAGGGCTCGAAAATAAATGATTGTGGGTAGCCTCCAACTCGACTCAGCATCATAATGAGATTGCAATACTCTTGCTTCAAGTCATCCGCTATGATTTGCCTCGGTAACTTTGTACGAGAAGGCTTGGGATTGCTCATCCAGTGAGTGTTGATTGTCTCTGTGCATCTCTTGAATGCAAAAGCGTACATTCGCTCAGCTCGCTCTCTGGATTTGTAAACCATATTCCTGTGCACCGGGATCCCAAAAGCTTCACCAATGGCAGCAGGAGTGAGATTGGCGAGCACTTGGCCATCTGGTGACATGATTGATCGGTGATCCTTCTCATAGCAATTGGCGTACTCCATCATCAACTCCGAACACTGAATGGCTGGTGGGAAACCAGTAGCTGCATATAATCGGCTTCGAACAATATTGTGCGAAGTGTTTGAAGGTTGATGACTACCAATCCCCAACATTCTGTTCTTGAAAGTCTCAAGGTTGATGGAGCCCAAGTTGGTATCTGTCAGCTTGCCCAATTTCAAAATGAATTTTGACTCTGGCATAAATGTCTTGCTCAGCTTCTTTATAACTACTTGCTTGGATGCACCATTGTTGTCTTTGCCAGCCGCCCTTGCCTCAGCCATTTGCAAAACAATAGACATTCATCAGCAAATTAATTTATAAAATAAATAAAACATTGTGCAGGGGCTGCCAGTTGACTTCAAGAACTTGAGAAGTTGCAATAACATTTCTTATTCGCAAACCTTAGCTTCTTCTCTTCAACAGATTTCAAACTTCAATACTTAGAAAAGATTTCTAAGTAAGCTTTAACTTCAGCAACTTAGCAACTTCAGCAACTTAGCAACTTCAAGCTTTAAACTCGCCCACTTTAGTCTAGCAATCAGCAACTTCAAGAGACTTAGCAAAGTGCAGATTTCAGTAACTTTACTCTTGCAAGTTCGCACTTCACACCACCTTCAACTTCAGATTTTCAAAGCTCAGCAACTAGACTTCAATTCGTACCAGCATACCTTTAGCAAATTAGCAAGTGCGTACCTCCAGCTTCAAGTTCAAACTTCAGCAAATTCCTCTTTGAAATTCGAATTTCTTTAGCAATCAGATTTTGGAACTCAGCAACCTCCAAATGACTTGGCGCCTATTTACTTCAGCAATTTCTAACGCCCTTCACTCAGCACTTCATTTCATTCCAAGTCATACTTCTCTCTTGTACTTGCAGACTTTCAGCTTCAGCAATAAACTCAGCTTCAATCTTCACAGCAAATTCGCATTTCTCCAGTTGTGAAGAAGAAATGAATAAGCTTCAGCTCTTATAGCAAAAATCCAATTCTAGAAGGAGCTAAGTATAGCTAATGCATTAAATTTCCACTACTCCACTTCAAGAATTCAAATTTCCCTCTCTGGTTTTTCTGACACTTGTCCGAGAATCTCAACCTTCTAGAAGTTCAACTTTGACTGGCATGTCTCAATTTACTTTCGAAAATGTTTAATTAAATTTCATCTTTTAATCCATTTAATTCCCCAGCCGAAGCTCTGTCTTGCAAATTTTAAATTTGAATCATCTCTGACGCTCTGGAAAATTCATCCGTGAAGAATTCGATTGAAATCATCTAGGCAATTCACTTCAAATTCGTTGTCTGGAGAAATTTATCTTGAAAACAAATTTTATTCACTTTGCCTTAGAAAATTTTAAATTCTCCCTTAGGAAAATTTCACAATTTGAGCACTGATTGAATTCTTCACTGAAAAAGCGTTGGTGAAGTGTGGAAGATATAGAAATCCAATCCTCACATTCAGACGTTCAGTACCTAGAAGAAAATTTTCTCCGAAACGCGATGAATCCATGGGTACACAACGAACGGGTTCATTTAATTTTTTTAAATTTTGAACCTTAGAAAAATATTATTCCACCAATTTAAATCCGTTCTTCATCTGTGATCATCCTGTGTTGCTCAGACTTGAAAAATTTTGAATTCATCCTGCATTGTCATCATCCTGACTGTCACTGGAGAACTTGCTCGTGCTTCAAGAAGAAAAATTCACCACCTTGAGCTCTAGGCGTATTTTCTAAGGAAGAAAATACTTTGCCTTAGAAAATTTTAAATCATCTTGAAAATTTTGCCTTAGAAAAATTTCGCCTCAGAAGTTTTTATATTCAACTTTGATCACTTTGCCTGTGAGAGAAATTTATTTCACTTAGAAGATCTTCCTGCAAGCACATCATATTTTACTTCCATCATCTTCAACGCCTTAGGAAAATTTTTATTGTTTTGCAACTCCAACGCCTATCACCTTGCATTTTATTTCACACTTGAAAAATATTTTCACTTGAAGCTCCAACGCCTTAGGAAAACTTTTCATCATCTTATATTTCATTTCACCACCCTAGGCGCATAGCATACTTGAAGAAAATCAAAACCACGCCTAGCACTTTATTTCACCTCACACGCCTTGGAGTATTTTCTAACACCTTATCACACTTACCACCTTGGGCGCATATAGCACTTGAAGAGGAATATTGCCACGCCTAGCATTTACCTTGCCTTGACCACGCCTTGGAGTATTTTATTCACCCTTGGCAATTTTCACCATCCTACGTTCACTTTTACCATCTTCAACTTGGGCGCATTTTGCTATGCATGGAGGATGACTCTTCAACTTCTCCGTTTTTGTCTTCACATGCCCTCTTTTGGGTGCATTTGAGTCTAGGAGGAGGATGGGCGCATATTAGAGGGTGAGGAGGATTTTAAACTTCAAACGCCTTGCATATGACTCTTCACCTCCCTCATTTTGTCCTCACATGGCCCCATTTGGGCGCATTTAGGCATGTAAGGAGGACGAAATTTGTTGACTCCTTTGACCTTTTGCATTTTGGGCACATTTTTCATATAGAGGATGAAACTTGTAACCACGTCCTTTGTGACCTTTCAACTTCTCCTTTTTTGTCCTTACATGCCCTCTTTTGGGCACATTTTGCATAGGGAGAGGGATGAAAAACTTTAACTCATTTGACTTCTCTTTTTGGGCGCATTTCCACCTATGTGCAGGATGGGCGCATTTAGGGGGTGGTGGAGGATATTCAACACTTAGAAATTTTTTTGCTATCAACTCTCAAGGTGGGCGCATTTTACCATAGCTGCAGGATGAAAAACATTGACCTCTTTGACTTTATGCTTCATGGGCGCATTTTGCCATGCTTGAAGGATTTTTGAGGGGTGAGGAGGACGAATTCCTTGCCTTAGAATATTTTTCAACTTTCATTAGCTTCCCTTGGGCGCATTTTGGCTAGGCAGGAGGATGAAAAGTGTTGACTTTCTTTGACTTCCTTGCTGGATGGGCGCATTTTGGCATATGTGGTGGACGAAGTTTATACTTAGAATTTTCTCCATGCTTCTTCATCAACTTGGGCGCATTTTGCCTAAGCAGGAGACCTTAGACTACTAGTTCTTGTGCATCTGCTGCTAAGGTTTCAATGATCTGACCATTTTAATGCGTGCCCATTTTGTTCTTTGTTTTTATAGTAGTATTTGCTTCTGATTTCTTTGCTTAGATTGACTTGAAATTTGAATGGCGTGCTCCTCACCGCATTACTTGCTGTTGGCATCGGCATCACGGTGATTTGCTATTTTACAGCCAATTTCAAAATGACTTACTATAAATAGTAAGTGCTCCGTTTGTCTTCAAATTTTACGATGACTGAAGGATCTTGTCGCGGTATTTACCGGTTTTGAAATTACATTTTTACCCCTCTTTTCGGGTTAAGCTGGAAACCCTAATTTGTTTTTTGCATCATATCAAATGATCTCTGTTGTCTCTTGATTTCTGTTTGCCTTTCGATTTCGTGATTACGAAGCGGGGGCCGGTATTGCAGGATACTGCTAAAATAGTAAGTTCCTTCTTGAGTGATTATCTCCATTTGCATGTCACATCATCCGAAGCTCTCAAAAACCCACAAGGAATATGTTATGCAAAGAAAACCGACATGCAAACCCTAAAAATAGCCTCGGAAGGTGAACTCTGAAAGTTGTCTCGTTTTGCATGTTATACTATCGCGAAGATCTCGAAAAACCCAGGAAGGAATATGCAGACATGCAGAGAAAAACTCTGCATCTAAACCTTGAAATTTGTCCCGAAGCTAGACGCTAAAAATAGAAAGTTGCTGTTTCAGCTCAAATTTTGCACGCGAGTAACTTGATGTGCTCGAATGCAGTGTGACTATCGAATCTGAAATAGGATTGCAATGCACACTTACTAAAATAGTAAGTATTGAATCTGATGAAATTTAGAAACTGTTGGAAGCACTGACATCAATGTTAAGCTGGTTTTCAATTTATTCACCTCAACCTCGGTGACGGAAAGATGAAACCAATTTCGGACTTGGCCAATTTCGTTCAAGCTCAAGTGAGGGAAAATCCGGAAAAGCGGACATCGGGAAAAAGAGAGAGAGAGAGAGAAACCCAAGCCAAAAGACCAGAATGGAGCAAAAATTAGGGGGTCCCCATTTTGAATGGGGCGATGTGTGAAAAGGTCACAACAGGAAGCATATTCATCTTTGTGCACATTTGATATCCCATACCTTGAGGGTGTATTTGAGAGCTTGATGCTTGTGACTTAGATATTTTAGCCAACTTTCTTCAAGGGCGCATTTGGAGCCTTGTCATTTCATTTTCTTCGCCTTAGACAATTTTCAACTTCCTTCTCTATGATGGGCACGTTTAACTCAGACAAGTCTTTCTTAGAATTTTCGTCCGTCTTGAGGGCGCATTTAGAGGGTGTTGTTTTATTTCTCTCTGCCTTAGAAAATTTTCCAACCAACATGATATCCCCCTTTTTGCCTTAGCCAAATTTCCAACCCATCTGCCTTAGAAATAATTTATTTCTTCTAGAAAATTTCATCAACCGGGCGCCCGAGTAAAATCTCCATCTTCAAGTCTCAGGCGAGGGGTGAAAAGTTTCAAAATCATCTCCCTGTCGAAGATATCCAGTACTTAGAAGAAAATTCCACTCAGAAAATGAAAAATTCATGTGTATCACTATGAAGGGGGACATTTAATTATTGAATTTTATACCTTTGAAAAATATCTCTTGAAAAATTTCCTAACTCATTTTCCTCAAGGGTGCATTTGGGAGCCCCTACTTCCATTTTCAATACCTAGGAAAAATTTCTAGACCACCTTCATGTGGAGGGCGCATATGAGAGTAGCCACTGCCAGTTTGTTGCCTTTGAAATTTTTTCTCATCTCTCCTTTAGACTGGGCGCATTTGACTAGTGGAGGAAGAATTCTCAACACTTAGAAAATTTTTATCATCATGCCTCACTTCGCTTTGGGCGCATTTGACAGGGGGGTCAAGGAATTCCCACGCCTTAGAAATTTTTTCCATGGCCATGCAAGTAGGGTGCATTTAGAGGGTAGTAGAGGAATCTCTTAACACTTAGCAACTTTTCATTCTACCCCAGACAACTTGGGCGCATTTTAGGGGTCAAGGAGGATTTTTTTTCACGCCTTAGCCATTTTCAACTCACCATCACAAGCATGGGCGCATTTAGGGGGTTTGACTTCCATTTTATCACTTAGAAACTTTTATCATCTTGACAACTTGGTGGGTGCATTTGGAGGCTGGAGAAGGAATTTTCCTTGCCTTAGAAACTTTTTCTCAACCTCACCTTACCTTGGGCACACTTAGGGGGTCCTGCAGGAATTTTTCACACTTAGAAAGTTTTTCAAACATCCTTCAAGATGGGCGCATTTGCTAGGTGGTGGAGGAAATTAATTTTTTTTTTGTCTTCTTCCCTGCTTGTTTGGGCGCATTTCATGTGCTGAGGAGGAACTTTTTTGACACTTAGAAATTTTCGGTGCTAGCCCATCAACTTGGGCGCATTTAACTAGTGGTGGAGGAATTCATCAATACTTAAAAACTTTCCTAGAGCCATCTCCCATATGGGCGCATTTGAGGTGTGGAGGTGGAATTTAACAACACTTAGAAAATTTTCCATCCTCCTCCAAGCTCTGGGCGCATTTCACTAGATGTGAAATAATTTTTTTTCCTCCAAGCCAACTTCTTCTTGAGGGCGCATTTGAGGGGTCAAACAGGAATTCAACACTTAGAAACTTTTTAAAGGCACCACCTCCAACAATCTTGGGCGCATTTAGGCTAGGCAACAGGAATTTTACAAGGCTTGAAAACTTTTCCATCTTTCAGCCAGCTTCATCTTTGGCACATTTCAAGGGGTGAGCAGAAATTTTCTCAGACTTAGACATTTTTAGGCTTCCTTGCCCTTGTTTTACTATATTTAGTAAGTACCTTGGTTTTCACTCTTCTGTAGCTTGGATTGATCTGAAATTTTAACCACGGGATCCTCATGACCTAGTTAATCTGTTCACATTGCCATCTTGTGTCGACTCACTATTTATAGCCTGTTTCTAGAGGTGACTTACTATTTATAGTAACTGCTTGATTTCAAGACTTCTGCAACTTTGCTCGACGTGAAATTTGCTCCATGGGGTCCTCGTGGGTTGACTAACTTGTTCACACTAGCGCTTCGTGTTGACTTGCTATTTATAGCCTATTTGAGAAGTGCCTTACTATAAATAGTAAGTGCTTAGATTGCCTTCAAATTTTACTAGTGGAATCCTTGAAAGATACCGATCGCAATGGGATACATCAGTTTTCGGAGATTTTGGCGTTTGACCCTTCATTTTGGGTCTCGAGGTTGGAAACCCTAATTTGATTTGCATGTTGCTCGGATGATCTTTGTTTGACCCCATTTTTGTTGCATGTCGCCCTGTTTGTGATGTTGAAGTGTTGGGTAGCTGTTGGAGTGATCCTGCTAAAAATAGTAAGTGTCTGAGAAAATGACCAATCAGCTACTAGATGTGTTTGCATGTCACACTGCCTGAGAGATCTCAAAAAACCCAAAAAAACCCAATAAACTGGTCTGCATGCGTGCACTGGCTAAAAATAGTAAGTTCTTGAAAAGTGATCAATCCTGCTTGCATGTTATCTCGTTGCGTAGCTCTTGAAAAACCCATGAAAAATGTGCTGACATGCACTGAAAAAATCTTGCATGCAAACCCTAAAATTTGCTCTCGAAGACAACTCTGCAAAAAGCTCCTGATCCTGGTTTACATGTAACATCACTGCGAAGCTCCTGAAAAACCCACAAAGAATATCCAGACATGCACTGAAGACTCCAACATGCAAACGCTAAAATTAGCCTCCGAAGTGAAGACTACTGAAAGTTATCATCTCATCTTGCATGTTATACCATTGCATAGGTCTCGGAAAACCCAAAAATATTCTCTAGACATGCACTAAAAAACTTTGCATGCAAACCCTAAAATCTGCTCCTGAAGCCCAGACTACTAAAAATAGCAAATTGTCAGATCTAGCTCAAATTTTGCAGACAAGTAGTTTAAAGTGTCTTAATCATGATGCAACAGTCAAAATGTAATCAACCAACTCAAATTGACCTCAAATTGACATGAAAAGCGCAAACCCTAATTCTACAGACCTAGCCAAAACTTCAAATCAAGCTCAAAGACGGGCACACCTTGGAGAGACAGATGGAGCAAAGAGAGAGACAGAGAGAGAAAACCAAAGCCAAAAGACGGGAACAAAGCAAAAATTAGGGGTCCCCATGTGCAATGGGGCAATGTGTGAAAAGGTCACAACAGATAGCAATTTCACTCAAGAATAGAGATAGTCTATTCCTTTAACAAATTTGTCGAATAATGAATATTTTTTAAGAAAATAAAACTACATCATAATGAATATTTTTCGCCTCTTAATTAAAAAGAGAACAAAATTACTATTATGTGGTTTAATAAGTTTTTTCTGATTCTTCGAAGATCGAAGAGCATGATGTTAGTTTCCATCTTTATTTATAAGCATATAATCGGTCGCTCTTCTTGGATGTTATTGTTGTTTGGCATATCAACCAAATACTCGAGATGAAATCTGTCCCACCGAATCTCTAATAATTGGGAAAAATGTAGAACATTTTATTAACTTGCTAAATAGACTTCAAAGGTTGTGTTGATGTGATTTTCGTGACCACACCAACACAGAATAAAGTTTCCCAACGAATACTCTATCCTCTCTTGAACAAAGTATTCAGCATGCTAAGATTGCGAGTGAGTTCATGCTTTCAAGTCCAAGGTTCCGATAATGCAATAGAATACCCTCAGTTGGTTCGTTGTGATTTTGTTGGTATCACGAGGGGACTTATACAATTGTTCGACAGTTGATAGCAGACAGTAGATTAACGGTTTCATGTGGTTCGAATGATTTGGCAAGTGAGCACAAGTTTCCTAACGCTAACCAGAAATGAACTGAATTTAAAATGAGTGTAGGGCCTAAGAAGTTTATGTTCTATCTAAGGACAGGATGTGGGATCAATCTCAACAGACTTCAACTAGACTTTGCTCCGCCTCACGTTGGACAACTTACACAAAGTCGGTGCAATCTTCAAGGGAGTGGCAAGAGGTTTTCAAGTCACAGTTCAACATAAAGACACCAACAAGACGATGCATGCCAAGACGTAAACCACAACCGAAGTTAAGTTTGTAAAGTTTTCCAGTTGACCACACAAGGCAAACTTGCCGTTAGCAAGCTGCTAGTGGTATGGATTAAAAGAAGTTGCCTTGATTAACTCCACAAGTCCACAACTAACATCTACTTGCATGAAAATGAAAACTACTCTACTTTACGCTACTTGAAGTCGAAGGGATGAAGAAATCTTGCTAGCTACTCATAACAAAGATGAATTCACCATTCAATGAAAGATCTTTTATTACAATAGTTTTTTGCAACAATCTCTTACAAAGTTTTCAAAGGAAAACTTTCCTTCTCCTTCAAACTATGCTATGCTAAGATATTACGACTAAAGTGTCTCTACTCTACTCCCTAGTCTGATCTCTAAGCTCTACTGTCTAATGATACAAATGAGGGGGGATGCCCCTTTATATAGCTGGCCAAGTCCAATGGACGGCTCAGATTACAATCGGTTGGATGGCCCAGATTGTGCCACCTCAGCCCTAAACAAGATTCACTCTAAAAACCACCACCAAGAGGAGTGGGGTAATAAATGAGCCATTAATGTCCATCTTCCAGAAGATTCCAGCCTGGAAACGCTTTCACACTGCTTCAACTTCTTGGACTAGTATGACAGGCACCTTCTCGATTTGACCTCAAGGAGACAACTTCTTTCTCCTGCTTGATGATGATTTCCCCCCTTGATGTTGTTCTTCAACCTTGAAGTACTTGATGGCGACCTTCTTCTCTCCATCCTGAGCTTTGAAAACATTTCTTCTTTATCACTTGAGCTGGGCATGTACTAAGTCTCAACACTAAGCCACTTCTTGCGATTTTTCTTCCTTCGAGGTTGAAATGTAGTCTTGGAGTACTTGCTTCATCGCTTCAAGTCCTCGTGCTCTTGGCCTTGACGTTCCTTCTGCAAAACAAGCAAGGAGAAGAGCATCAAAACACTTCATAATATAAACCCACCCTACTTACCTGATTTTCATGTTTTAACTTCCAAGGGTTCATCGATTTTCTCTAGCCAACCTTGCTCTCTTCATGATTTTTCGACATCTGTAGGCTGGGGCATATAACACCTGTACATCATATTTCAATGCCTTAGACAAATTTCATCTTCCTCCAGGGCGTATTTAAGAGATGCATTTTAAAACCATCTTTTGAAAGTGCCAGCTTCAATTGCATCTTCTTCACTTTTCCGGCTGAGGCGTTCACTCCGACATTTCATCTAACTCTGGCTCGAGCAAAATGTTTTCATCAGGAATTTTATCAAAAATTATCTAGGCGCCCAACTTCAAATTCATCCGCCCAGGCATCTTTATGTCAACAACACATTTTATTCCTTGCCTTAGAATTTTTTTAAAAAATTTTCCTTAGGAAATTCATCAATCATGTGCCCATCGAAAATCTTCACCTCGGAATCCTTGGAAAGCCATGGAAGACCTTGAAATCCATTCCTTATTGTAGACGTCCGATACCCAGAAGAAAATTTCCTTCAGAAAGCACCAAATTCATGTGTCTCCAAACGAAGGGGTACATTTAATTGTTGAATTTTTAAACCTTAGAAAAAATATTTTTCCATCAAATTAATTTTCATTCTTCACATCTGGGCATAATTTCTTTGCGCTGCCTTGACAATTTTCATCATCTTGAAGCCGACACATTCTGACATATCCATTACCAATTTTATTCATGCCTTAGAAATTTTTATCACCTTGCTCAAGCCTAGGCGTACTCCTTTAGAGGTAAAATAAGTTTAACACTTAGAAATTTTTTAAAGTCCCATCACCAACATGGGCGCATATAGGGGGTCAAGGAGGAAATTTGCAACGCCTAGCATATTTCTTTTTTTTTTATCCATCTCCAACAAGTTGATATGGGCGCATTCAAGGGGGTAAGGAGGATTTCTAACACCTTTGACTTTTATCCACCTAGCATCTTTGATCTTGGGCGCATTTTGCATGTCAAGGTGGAATTATTTCCAACGCCTTAGAATATTTTCTCGTACATCTACCTTCACCTTGCACTTGGGCGCATTTAGCATGTTGAGAGGGAACTTTGACTTCAATGCCTTAGATTCTTTTCCTTCACCTTCACTTGAGATGGGCGCATTTGGCATGTGGAGGAGGATATTTTCAAACACTTAAAAACATTTTCATCTCCCTATTTCTCCTTGAGCGCATTTTGAGGGTGGAGGTGGATGAACTCAACACTTAACATTTTTTTCTTGATGCCTCTTGTAGCTGGGCACATTTTGAGGGTGGAGCAGGACGAGCTCAATGCCTTAGACAATTTTATCAACCTGGCTTGAAGATGGGCGCAATTTCAAGGTGGAGGAGGATTTTGTTCAGACTTAAACTTTTTTTCAACCCTCGTGTAGAAACCCTAGTTTCCCTCTGCTCTGAATCTGATAGTTTTTGTGTCTTTTCTGACGTTTTGGGTTTTTGAACGTTTTCAAGGGTTTTGAACAATTAATGAAATGGTACGTTTTAATCTTGAAACATGAAATAAATGCTTGAAAAATGATTTCACTTCGTAAATCTCAAACCCTAATACAGATACTGAATCTGGACCATAAATTATTCTTCTGCAACTATTACAATAAAGATTTGATGACATGCAAAGTAAAAGGCAATGATTATTGAAAACCTGATTTTTGATACAGCATTAAATGTTCTGATGGAAATGGTACGGCTGCAACAAATATGTCCTTCCCCCTCCGTCCAGCGTTTGCAGATGCTTCCAGATTCCTAGGCGCCTCCTCTGCTCATGATAGAAGCCCAAAATAAAAGGCGTTTGGATCTTCCTTGAAGAACACGCCCCAAGAAGAATGGTACGGCCAGAATACTGTAAAGTACGGCCTGAGTACAGTCTGCTGCAATGTATTAAATGTACGGCCTCTTAAATCAATGCCCTGTCTCTGGTATATAGTGCACTTTGATATATATATGTCTTCTGAATTGAAACCCTGACGAATCCTCTGAAATTTTAATCATCTGGAAGCTTGAAGAAGTACGGCCCTGGTACAGCAGCAATAAATGATTTGTACGGCTTCTTCTATAACCCTCCCTATCTCTAAAAATGGGCGCCTTGATGAATAGAAGGTCTTTTGTATGTAAATAGATGCTGAAGCTCTGTGACAAATAAACCTCTGGTGTTTGAATCGACTGTGATGCTCTGTAATTCCTCCTGGATGAAGAAATTCCTCTGCCTGGCAATAAATCGGATGTTATTTCACATCCTCTGAATCGCTCCCACTGGAGATGGCTCGTTCTCCAATGTATCGAGACTGAAACCCTACGGCTTCCGTTCTCTGACGAAGTCTTGATCAATTTCTGATTCTCAAATGTCATAATGGCACATTTTCCAATGCAAAACCCCTTTATTGCACAAAAGTGCGATTTCCTTAATAATAGGGAAATTTAATATATTTCAACTTTTAATTCTTTTATTTGCAAAAGTCTCAGGCAAAATATTAAATTATAAATTTAATATGCAAATGGCCCCTTTCCTGATGTTGGGCGCACCCCTCAAGGCAGATGACTTAAGTTATAATTTTAAATTATAACTTTATATTATAAACATTAAATAATTAATATTTAATCAATATAATTAAATATTAATATCTTCCTCATCTTATCCAAAGAATGATGACTTGAAAAGCCAGGACTAAAAATAGCTTGGAATTTCTATTACAGAACTGGCTGCTAAAATAATTTGCAAAAGGTCTCCATCGATCCCAACGAAGCCAATTGATCAATCTGCCAATCGACGCTGAGCCAAGCTTCGGCGACCCTCTAACCACTCTGTCACGAGGGTCTCATGATAGGCCAATCTCACGATCACGATGCTCGCCAAAGCGGGACATGACACTCGCATCTTGGGTGCATTTAGGAGGTCAAGGTGGATAAGCCTCAGACTTAGCCATTTTTCTTCCTTCTGTTAGCTTCTCTACACCCTGCTATTTATAGTAAGTCCTTTGATTTTCACATCTCTAAAGCTTGGACTGATTTGAAATTTTAAACACTGGATCTTCATGACCTTATTAGCCTGATCATACTGCCATCTCGAGCTGACCTGCTAAAAATAGTATGTTTCTGAAGGTGGTTTACTATTTATAGCAATTGCCTGTTTTGAAGACCTCCACCACTCCGTTTGACTTGAAATTTGAATGACGTGCTCCTCATCAGATGACTTGCTTGTTCACACTAGCACCTACTGCTAATTTACTATTTTTAGCCTGTTTCAAGAATGCCTTACTATAAATAGTAAGTGCCCCGATTGCCTTCAAATTTTACCGGTGGATAGCGTGAAAGATGCTGATTGCAGTGGGATACATCGGTTTTCGAAAATTCTGACATTTTACCCCTCATTTTGGGTCTTGAAGCTGGAAACCCTAATTTGACTTGCATGGATATCAAATGACCTCTGTTTGACCTCGTTTCTGTTGCACTTCGCCCTGTTTGTGGTTCTGATGCACTGGGCAGCTGCCGGAATGGACCTGCTAAAAATAGTAAGTCTTTGAAAACTGCTCATCTCGCTTTGCATGTCACACCACCGCATAGCTCTTGAAAAACCCACAAAGAATCACTCGACATGTGCTGAAAATTCTGACATGCAAACCCTAAAAATAGCCTTGGAAGACGGCTTCTGAAAAAGTCCTGATCCTGGTTTGCATGTTATATTGTTGCGAATGTCTCGAAAAACCCAGAAGGAATATGCAGACATGCAAAGAAAATCTCAACATGCAAACCCTAAAAATAGCCCCTAAAGGCTGAACACTGAAAGTCATCACCTCGTTTCGCATGTTATATCATTGCGTAGGTTTCAAAATACCCAGAAAGAATCTCCAGACATGCATTGAAGAACTTTGCATATAAACCCTAAAATCTGCTCTGGAAGCTAAAATAGACAGTTGTCCGTTCTAGCTCAAAACTTGCAGACGAGCAGCTTGATGTGTTCAGGATGCAGTGCAACGATCGAAACTTTAGAAGTACTGAGAGAACCCCCCAAATCTGGCACTTACTAAAAATAGTAAGTTGTCAGAATTCATTGAAATTTTGCTGGGGACCTGCTAGAAGCATGCTAACAACAACGTTAGTCTCAGATTTCAACTTACTTACTCCATTTGACCTCAAATTGGCTAGAAAGTTCAAAACCCTAATTCTCAGACTTGGCCAAAATTTCACATTCAGGCTCAAAGACGGGCACATACCCGGAAAGACAGACAACAAAAAGAGACAGAAAGAGAGGGAGAGACAAAACCAAAGCCAAAAGACGAGGAACAGAGCAAAAATTAATTAGGGGGTCCCCATTTTGAATGGGGTGATGTGTGAAAAGGTCACAACAGGTTGCAGGATAGTATGCAAAATCCAATTCTAGTTAAAACATCTTAGAAAGAGGAAGAAGATCTTGATAGACGCTATTTGATAAATCAAGGAAGATCTCAAGACTTTAAGAATATAGTTTCTTTTGAAAGTTTCATGAGGATTCTTGGAATGAAGATTCCTAATAGGAGGTTTCCTAATAATCACAAAGAAGGGGAAAAGAAGTTAGAAGTGAAAGAAGTTGCTAAGGAGCACAAATCAAAGAAAGTTTTTCTAAATAAGAAAATTCACCATTTCACAAGAAGAATGATGACAGCAAAAATGAGCTCAAAAGACAGGATTGTTGTTTTCATGCAAAGAACATTTGGAGCCAAGCCATAGATGTCTAAGGAAAGGGAAAGTGCAAGTGTTGATAGAAAAAGACGCAAAAGAGATAGAAAAGAAAACCTTGGAACTAGAAGAAGTGATGTATACACTTGAGCCACAACTTCCAAACGAGGAAGAAATAGAACACGATCCAAAGGAAGAAGATAAATTAAAATCAGAATAACCTATTGAGCAAGAACAAAAGGATTCTACTATGCAAGTTAAAGGTAAAAATTATTTGATACTAGAAGATTTTTATTTGACTTCTAATGATTGCATGTGTCAGCAAAACATTGATGAAGTCAAGGAGGAAAGACATCACTTAATGAATGTGAGAGGGTCAAGATGAAATGTAATGTCCCCAAAATTATAACTGTAAGATATGGAAATACAAATAAATAAATGAGATAAAATACGTATCAAAAAAAGAAAAGAAGAGATAATAGCGATTTAATACGATTATACTCATAAGATAATATTATGATTATAAAATATAAATATATATAATCTATTAATGTATTATTGATGAACAAATAATGGTTAATTAAATTAATAATATTTGAACATGACTATGCTTTAAAAGCTTTATTAAGTAAATAAATGTTACATCAAATAAATAATAATATAAATGGTATTATGTTTAAAATCTTGTCAAGTGAGTGTAGATATTTTAGTTGAGCAATTCCCTGATTTTAGTGTGGGTGTGATAAGCATTGAAAAGCATCGCTACCATTTTCTGGAATGGACTATATAGTGTGAGCGTGTTAGTTTTTGCGGACTGAGTGAAGTGGCACGGGTTGTAGAGATGGTCGATAAGTATTCTTCTTTTCAAACTAGGCGGTAGACTCTGAAGCTTGTGCATTTCATTTGGGTCGTTGGAAATCTGAGTTAAGTTGCTGGTGTAAATCCTGGACTAGGCGTGAGTTTTTGTGGCACACTATTCACCTACGCTGCACTCTATTGCTGGATGTCACAGACAGTTTGCAAGTCGTGGCTCATATTGGGGAGCCGTCTGAATCCATGTCTGAAAGATGTCATTCCTTTTAGATATTTCAAGGCCATTATATTATGCAATTCTTATTATAGTCAAATTGTGATAACTGTATGAAGGGACAATAATTGATAAAGGTTAAAAGGTAGAAATTAAGCAAGCAGCGATTATAATTAATGATTGGTTATGAATGGTAGCAAATGAAGGAAATGTCCCTTGATAAGACATTTTTAAAATGGTGTCTCCCTCCATAGAAACACAAGATATAAATAGCATAAGAAATTAAGGGAGAAAGAAGGAATGAAGAATAAGAAGGAAGCCATCAAATGATATCTGCATGTTCAGGGAAACTGGACACAATCAGGTTTAAAGGCAGACATATGAACAGCAACCAATGACAGAAATACAAGTATGATTTTAGGAGGATCCACCTCGGAGATATAATATGTTATTTAAAGATAACATATACAGCTCTAGAAGAGATATATGCATCCAGAAAGGAATATAATATAATTGGGAAAGCAGTTTGAAGGTATCAGTAATTATATATTGGAAAGTAAGTTTGAATATGATTATAAATATATAGATGTATATGTATGTACCTACATATGTATATATTCAGGCAAAGGTAATTATTGTAAATCAATTAGGAATAATTATATGCATATAGATCTTTATATAGATGTAATAATGATGCTTGCAGCAATTATTGAGCCTTATAAATAATTATGATGCTTAATATAATTACGGATAATAGATTCTTATCTGTTGAGTTACACTAACGATATCTTTTGAGTGCAAAGAAACAAGAACAATTGAATCTTAGGAAGATACATTATTGCATCAAAGAAAGAAGACGGATCGGGCTCAGGGAAATAAGTCTGGAAGAAGTCTAGTTAGTATGACGATCAAAGGTAAGTACCCTCAACCAACTGATATAATGTTGAGGTTTATATAATCGAATTTCAGTTCCTATGAGAGGGGGTTACGGTGTAATGCCTAATTCGTACCTTATTAGAATCAGTATCAGCGAATGTTCTAATCTGTGATGATTTGTGAATTCAATAGGATAAGTGAATGCATAGAGAGATTAAACGACATGTTTGCAATCAATAGATATATGTGTCTATATATTGAGTCCATCTCTACAGCGTAAGTGAATGACAAATTCCACATATAGAAATAAATGGATATTTCACAATAATGTTGCTTACAGCAATTATTGTGCTTTCTTAAGCTACTATAACTTTACTTTGAGAATAGACTTCGGGCCAAAATTCCCTTTCGCTAGCACCCAATAAGGATAGGAAGTTTGTGAAGGGAAAGGCGGGTAAATCGGTCCATTGATGGACGGTCCCAAGACGGGTAGGAAACCTCGAGGGAGTCCAATTAGAGACCGTTCATGCGCCCTTGGCACATTAAACCTTCCATCCAATGAGGTTAGGAAAGAGGAAACAAGGTGAAGATCTATTCAGATCAAGAGTAATAAGTCATATCAGATTATGTTAGTTATGCACTAGTTGATAATAATGCATTTCATTTATCTTATTCTTAAAATGTTCAATCTGGAAATGTCTATTTTGAATTAAGGAACTATGTGTATTTGTTGGTAATGCATGATGTATGCAGGCCCTCAAGGCAAATTACATGTGCAAAATTAAGTGTTGGTAAATACAAATTCTTGACCCTAACTTGTGCATTTTATGTCTCTAATAAGGGGACATTACATGAAGAAGCATACACTATCCTTTGAACATCCAAAGGGTGAGCCATTAACTGATTTACAAAATAGCATTATGGATGGACATGCATTTGAAGAAAATATTTCGAGTCACAAGAATAGAAGTGTTGGAGTACCTCCACAATTCCTTTTTTAGCAAAGGAGGATGAACTCCTTGTTGGCAGTGCAAGGCATGAAAAAATGATTATATTTCAAATTTGTTGCTTCCTTCTATGTCACTACAAAATTCTTGTCATCATGGAAAGCATGTTGGAAGGGATTTTAGAGTAAGGGAAACAATTTGCAGTATAGGGCATGTGGACTCTTTGTTTCAAATTCAAGATTGTTTTTGCATATGGGATTTGGGTAATCTTTTGAGGGTCAAAACAGATAGAGGCATTAATCTCACTATTGAGCTTCCCAACTCTTTCATTTATATTGAGAGGAAGTTTATGAGGAATCATATATGGTTTGTTTTGCATTCTAGCCATATTATGAAAGATCAATGTTCATGATTCATAGGTTACTCCTTGGAGCTAAACCCCATAGTTGAAGACAAGATTATAGATGTTGGCTAAATGGAGATAGTCATATCGAGATGCTTATTGTGGGAAGTGTTGAAATATTTTGTCATTGATGTCAAAGGAGTTGAAGTTTTTAAGTCAGCATTTTTTGAGTCAGCATATTTGTCTTAGAAGTGCCATGTGGAATCTCAAAGGAGTCAATATGTTATGCCAATCAGCTTCCTTGTGCCATGTCAACATTGAATTGTCAGGTCTTCATGGTAATGTTCATGGGTCTACAAATATTTGGCATCGATGCTTATTTTCTATGCTTATAATCTGAAGTTGTCACAATGGTGGACATGTCACCTCTATTCTTCTCTGCTGCTGGAGGTCAAAGGATTTGTTTTAATATATATATTCCAACCGCTGCATGGACAAAGAAGGTCGAGTTTCAAAAAGTCGCCGTATTTCTTTTACTCGACCTGTGCAGAGAAGGATTCCCTTGTAACTCTTTTCAATTACAGGGAGTTGGCTTTATTTACTTCTGCCGATTCCTTTGTAGTGGGCGGCCTACAAACTTATGGAGTTTATTCCTAAAGATGTGATTTCTTTTAAACCTATCGATTCCATTTATTTCTATCTAGTATAGGCTGAATGGAGTGTAGTGGCCTCCTGTGGCGGCTTCAATTTTTATGGAGAGTTTTCAAATTGCTTATTTCTATTTATTATGAGAAGACGTGTGGATTCAAATATTCGACGTTGCTATCATTCATAAAAAAATTGTGGAGTCATTATTTCCTCTGGGGACAACTCATTTTCAAATGACTTGCTCCGTTCTTCTATGTGGTATTCGACTTTTGTAACAATTGTATTTATTATTCGATGGTGGTTTGGATTTTTGTGGAAGTCGTGCTTATTGTGAAGTTGTGGCATTTTTTCCTGGGCGGATTTTAATCTTCTAGGCGATGTGAATGTTGATATATCTTTTGCCTCCACTTTTCTAAGGGACGGAATGTGAGAGTTTTCGAGCCTGCTCAAAAAATAGTACTGTGTGATGGCATTCATTTTGTGTCAATTGTGAAGGTGTCGGGGTGCACATTTTTAAGTGAGCAGAGTGAGTTAATGCATACCTGTGTGTGATGTATACATGGCTCTATGAAGAAAATGCGTGAGAAGTGCAAAGAAATTTCTTACAGGAACTTTTAAGTTTGATCAATAATTATATTTGCAAGCATGGGTCTCTCAGTTGATATTCAAATTTGTATTTGAAATCAGTGTTGCAGTGTTGTGGTAATCTTCTGTGAGTTGGTGCTCACACTGAAGTTGGTGCTTTAGGAGAGTTGGTGCTCACTTTTGTAATTTGGTTGGTGCCCTTTGAAGTGAATATAAGCGTTGTTCTGCTGTGGTTTTTTATCCGAAAGGGTTTTCCTTGTGAAATCCATGCTTATCTTGTCTTACTGTTTTACTTTGCTGATTCAGATGGATTTAAGTTTCAAAAGTAGAAAATATTGATTCACCCCCCCTCTCAGTATTTTCTGTGTGCTCTTCAGGAAGGTGGTAAGAAAAATAGATGTCATTTTGATGCTCAAGATTTTATGACTAAGCATGGCATGGTGCTTTTGAAATCAAGCTATCATCAGATCTTTGTTTGCAAGGATTATGTTCAAAAGAACTTTTAGAGGCCTTATTGGATACATTGCGTTCTTAGTCATGCCATCGAATTTGATGAATTCACCATCTACTTTCCAATTCATGGAGAATCAGGGATTTAATGTTCAATTGAGACAATTTGTTTTGATAACTTTTGATGATATTTTGATGTGTAGCAGAGCATGGAAGGGTTGTATGAGGCACCGAAATTTGATCATTGGGATTCTAGAGAACTAGACTCTATTTGTAAGAGAATCTAAGAGTGAGTTTGGTTTCAACAAGATTTTATACTTGGACTATGCCATTATTGATCAAGGCATGCAGATGGGTCATAAGAGGATTCAAAATTTTCTAGTTTGCGCATTCCCAACCACACTAACTCTGTTGAGAAGAATATTTGGTTTATGCAGCCATGATAAAAGTTTCTTTTAGAGATTTTCATATATTGTAGCACCTTTAACCAATATGAGAAATAAAGGAGATTTTGCATGGATGGATAGAACTCAAGAAGATTTTTATAAGCTTGAGAAGGTAATCAACTATATTTTATATTTTTCATTTCAGATTTCTCACAACCATTGGTTATAAAATGTGATGCTTCGGGAAGGAGATATGTGGGAAATATTTCTCCTATTGAGGAATCAAATAGCATCATAAGAAAATTTCAAGAAAGTGATCAGTATGACATGAGATTAGAGTTGCATATTCCTTGTGTAATAATTTTTAAAGACAGCAATCAAGTCATAATGAGAAAGAGTAGTGAGTTTTCCATGATTCCCAGCTATATGAGATTTTATCTTTATTCACAGCTACTATAATCCACTACCTGCAGCTGTTCAAGTATTTTCAGGGTTGCTGATTTTGAAGGGTTTTAGAAGTGTGTAGATGTTTGTGGAGGGATTTTCTATTATTGTATCAGTATGGTTAATTATAACTTCCATATTGTTGATATTGTTGGTTGACTATTGTTATACCCTTTTGATATCGCTGATACTGCACTTGCATACGAGCTGATTTGTGCACATTCATGAGTATTGCAACCTATACTATAGTGGGAATTCTTGTCATGGAAAAGATTATTTTCTAGTTTGTGACTACAAATGGGAAGTTTCCAGTTCTTACATGGCTGCCCACCAATGTAACGCTGATCAGATTGATGATTGTTGCACAGATTTGTCATTATTGTAGTTGTGACATCATTTGTATATTGTTGATTTTGATGGTTTCAATTATGAATAACTATAGATCAGTGCATTTTGAAGAAGTTTTCTTGCATGATGATGATAGTGGAAGGTCTCCATTATCAATGATAATTACTACAGCCATTATAAAACTAACTTGGAGGAGAGTTAGGGAGATCCATGACTATTGCGATTTGTGCCATGTCTTGGAGGAACCATTCTATAGTAACATAATAAGTCCTATTGGAGCCCAGGACTATAACTATGAAGCAAGTGTTTGGGATCATTCATCACATAAAAAGAACAATTGGGAACAACAGAAACATAGTGGTGTGCACTCAAGGCAGCCCTTGATTTTGAAGGAATATGGAAGGAGTTCTCATGCTTAGGATAGAAGGCCTGATTTTGGAAGTTGGTAAGCAAGATAGATATCATTTTGATATTCCATATTTTCTTAATAATTATGGTATGGTGTTTTTGGAGTCAAGATTCATACAAGTATGTCATCCTTGGATATGTGAAGGAGAACTTGAGAAGGATGAGACTCTACAAAATGAAGTTGAACATGAATTTTTGGTAAGTTTGTTGCAGCCATTGCTTGTTTGCCATCAAAATTGGAAAAGTGTTCAAAGATGTCGTTGCAATTATTTTTGGGGTACATGATGAAGATCTCATTTATGTTGTTAGTTTTGCACATCTCTTTATTTATCCTCATAAGATCAAGTTCTTCAAAGAGGTGATCGAATTACATGATTTGTACAAGAATGTTATGGATAATAGAGAGAGTAGATTATATATATATATATATATATATAACTGAACTCTTTTTAAAAAACTAAACATGTGTTAACAAAACAAAAAGTTCAAAACAAAACAAGAGAGTTCATTTGTAAGAAAATAAATGTAAAAAAAAAACCAAGAACTTGAAAAAAACTTACCTCTTTTGCAAATATATTCCTCTATGATCTCCTTGGCAACAAATGGGCTCTTGCAAATGTGTAGGAATAACAAACCAACCTCTTTGGAACTTTCACTAATTATCTGTACAATGGCAAGCAAGAATGAAAGTTCAGGAAGGATGAATGATCTTTTTGTTTTGTATTCATAATAAGGGAAATGACTTTGTTTTTGTCTTCAAAATGTCTTGGAATTTGTGTTTTAGGTTTGGGGGGTGTTTTTGGGCATGTGATCAAAGTCAAAAGCCAAATTAAAAAATTTACAAAAAAAAACATCAAAATTCGTCAGCAAGGCGTGAAAAGTAGTGAAATTCATAGTGAGTTTGTAGTCGGTCATAGTCGGTCATGGTCGGTCATAGTTGGCCGTAGTTAATTATATTTAAATAAGACTATAGTTAGTTTATAATATTTCATATACTTTTGTACATGTTGTTTCGGGAAGACTAATTCCCCAACTGGTGATTAGTTGTTGTCATGAAGCGTCGTGACAGTTGGTTCCTCAACCATTGCCAGTGGCTATTTGTACTTAAGTCAGTGTAGTCAGGAGACATTATGTGGTTACTTATGATATTATATTACATGTTGTTGCATTTTGATGTTGTACGGCTAATTGTACTTGGTTACTATGAATAATAAATGAAGTACTATTTTGCTTTGCAATATGCATTCATGATTGTTTGTACTTGTCTATGTTCTATTAATTCTGTTTACTCTTGTAGTACGTTGGAATTCATTCCGTGAGAAAATAGGTTTCACTTAGTTTCATCCCAAATGGACCCACATTGTTGGGATGGTGTTGATGTGTTTTTCGTGACCGCACCAAACAGCGGAACAAAGTTTCCCAACGGATACCCTATTCCCTCTTGAACAAAGTATTCAACATGCTAAGATTGCGAGTAAGATCATGTTTTCAACTCCAAGGTTCCTTAAATGCGAATAGGCTCAGTTTGGTTGATGTGTATATGCTGTGTTCTTACGAGGGGACTTACGCAATTGTTCAGACTTCTCACAGTTAGCAGCGGATATATGACTTGAAGGGGTTCTTGCGCGTATGATTTGGCAATGTAGCTTGTTTTCCTAAAAACTAATCAGAAATGTGCGGAAAGTAAAAGAGTATAAGGCCTAAGAAGCTTACGTTCTATTCTAAATGCAGGATATGTGGGATTCAGTTTTGGCAGACTTCAACCAAATTTCACCTAGCCTCATGTCAGACAGCTTCAGCGAAATCAGTGCAATCTTCAAAGGGGCAACAAAAGGTTTTCAAATTATGATTTAGCATACGTACACCATCACAACGACGCATATACGCATACAAATCATAACCGAAGTTAGATTCAAGATAATCTCCAGTTGACCACGCAAGGCGAACTTATCATCAACAAGTCGCTAGTGGTATGGAATAAAGAAGCTACCTCAACAAAAATACCACACATCAAAGTAAACTAATTGCATGAAATTAAGCTACTTGGATCCAAAAGGAAGAAAAGATCTTGCTAGCTGTTCATGACAAGACGAATTCCACCATCAATGAAAAGATCTATTATCATGAAAAGTATTACACAACAATCTCCTCAAAATTTTTCAAAGGGAAAACTTTCTTTCTTCTCCACAATATGCAAAATGCTCTACTCTCTACTCTCTAGCTCTAGCTCTAATGCTAATGCCCAATCTTATGTCCTAATGAATTACAAATGAGGGGGACTCCCCCTTTTATAGCTAGCCAAGTCCCAAAAGACGGCTAGGGTTACAATCAATAGAGTGGCCAGAATCGTGCCACCTCAGCCCTAACCCTAAAAACTGCCAGAATAGGGAGTGGTACATTAAATGAATCAAAGATTCCCACTCACTCCCAAAATAGTAAATGTAATAAATGTCCACATTCAGTCTTCTAGAAGATCCTCGTCCAGTAGTGCG
>VDFB02382847.1:0-41631 GCA_007258455.2 Sequoia sempervirens
CTTGGAACCACGGGGAGGTGGGACCTACAATATCGCATACCATGTCAGTCTCAGGAACATCATATGCAGGGATTAAAAGTTGTTCGACAAGAAACTCACACTCTGTTCGATCCTTGGGCATGTCAATCAAAGAACCAATAGTGGCCATGGCATCTGCTGCTTTATTCTGCACTCGAGGAATTTGGTCAAACTGTATGGAGGTGAAGTATTTTTTGAAATCATCCACCATGCGTTTATAGGGTAACAGTTTATCATCCTTTGTGAGGAATTCATCATTAACTTGTCTGATCACTAGCAAGGAATCCCCAAAGACTTTCAAATGTGTTATGTGCCACTGTTTTGCAATTCTAAGGCCGGTGAGGAGAGCTTCGTATTCTGCCATATTGTTGGTACAGGGAAACGCTATCTTGAACGACTTTGGGATGTAGTCACCTTGAGGAGTGACTAATAGAATTCTTGCCCCCGATCCATTATGAGTGTATGAGCCATCGAAATATAACGTCCAAGTCGGTGCTTCTATCACTGTGTAGATCTCTTCATTTGGGAATTCAGTGTCTAAGGGGTAAGCATCTGCCAATGGTGCTTCGGCCAATTGATTAGCAATAACTTGTCCTTTTATGGCTTTGCGCTCTACATACTCTATGTCAAATTCACTGAGGAGCATGACCCATTTGGCCATGCAGCCAGTCAAAGTGGTTCTAGATAACAGATACTTCAAGGGATCAATTTTAGCGATTAACTTGACTAGGTGACTGAGCATGTAATGGCTGAGTTTCTGTGTACTGAAGACCAGTGCTAGGTAAGCTTTTTCCATAGGGGAGTAATTTAACTCATAGCCAACTAGTGTTCGGCTGATGTAGTAGATTTCCCTTTCCTTGAGTGACTCATCATGTTGCGCCAATAATGCCCCCAGTGCGACTGAGGTAGCAGAGATATAAAGCAGGAGGGGTTTTCCTGGGATAGGCGACATCAAAATGGGTGGATGAGCTAAATATTCTTTAATTTTATCAAAACCCATTTGACACTGTGGGGTCCATCGAAAGGTGGAATCTTTCTTCAAAAGATGGGTAAATGGCTGGCATTTGTCTGCGAGCTGGGCTATGAACCGATGAATGGACTGCATCTTTCCCTGAGGCTTCTTAACTGCTTTAGATTGCGTGGAGGTGGCATGTCCAGAATAGCCTTTACCTTGGCAGGATCAACTTCAATACCTCTGCGAGAGATATGAAACCCAGCAATTTCCCTGACGTGACCCCAAAGACACACTTTTTCGGATTCAACCGCAACCTATAATGCTCCAATCGCTCAAATATCTTCTTCAGGATGGCGGGATGTTCTGCTCGTGTTTTGGATTTCCCGAGTAGGTCGTCAACATAGTCTTCCATGATGATATGGATGAGGTCATGGAAGATAACCGTCATGGCTCTCTGATACGTTGCCCCCGCGTTTTTGAGACCAAAGGGCATAACATTGTAACAGAAGGTGCCCCAAGGAGTTGTGAAGGCGGTTTTGTGTTGGTCTTCAGGTGCAATTCAAATCTGGTTATAACCGAAGAAGCCATCCATAAGGGATAACATCTCATGTCCTGCTGTTAGGTCGACCAACATGTCAATATTAGGAAGAGGGAAATCATCTTTTGGGCAGGCTTTGTTGAGATCCCTGAAATCTGTGTAGACCCGAATGTCTCCGTTGGGTTTGGCAACTAGAACTATATTGGAGATCCATTCGGAGTAGTCAATTGGTCTGATAAAGCCCGCATCTAGTATCTTCTCCAATTCCTTTTTGACTAACAACGTGACTTGCGGATGCATCTTGCGGAGTTTTTGCTTGACAGGTTTGGCGTCTGGGCGAATGTCTAAGTGGTGAACCACTAAAGCAGGGTCTAAGCCTGGCATGTCTGAGTATGACCAGGCAAAGTTGATGATTCCTTCTTGGAGTAGCTTCACAAAGACCGGATACTCTTGTTCGGAGAGTGACTTGGCTACATAGGTGATCTTCGGACTTTCAGCAGTTCCCAAATTAACTTCTTGCGTCTCTTCAATCAGGATAGATGATCTGGCAGATAGTTGAGTTCCCATAAGGGCAAGATGAAAATCTCCATCTTCCAGCGCCTCTTCGAGGTTTTTTCCTTCAAATGCGTCCTTTATTTTTACTTTTTCCAGGTCAGGAAGTGCCTCAAGAAGGTTTTCACTAGATGACCGTTTTTTATTTTTCTTACTTTTATTTTTGCGACTGGAGTGTTCATCCTCCCCCAATCCCATAAGGTTGACATATGTGTCCGCAAACATACTGACAGGTGTGGTATTATGTAGGTCCCAATCAATGAGTTCAGGGTGACGAAGGGATAGGCTAATGGTGCAAACGGATAGGCATTCAAACATGGACGACAAGTTAGTGTGATCGACGTCATCGTATGCATGTATGATGGATTCCTCCTCGAGTATGTCTGCCAATGAGCCTTCATCCATGGTGATACTATTAGAAGTATTAGATGACATTGCGAGGCTTTTCTATTTGTTGTCATACCCAATGCCTGCTTTCTTTGGTAACTGAGGTGTATCAATGGGTTGAAATCGTCCTTGTTCCTCTTTACCTAGGCCTCTACCTTGGTAGTTATGTTTTTCCACGAACTTTTTTGGCCAAGGATACTTTTCCTGAAAATATTTCTTTAGAGGACTTTCTAGTTCGGGCTCTTCTCGGTAGACCCATTGGCTTATGTCTTCCTCTAGTGCATCGACCTTGACACTCGGAGATCTGAAAGTGGTAGTAGGAATGTTTTTACCACTGAATGTGATGATCTTGTCTTCCTTTTGTGTAGCACGTGAAGGTTGACCATACTCGTGTGGCGACGGTGGCATGGTGGCTACATTGAGAGCCGTATGCATTTCATATTTACCACACCCTTTGTCAATGATCTGGACTTTGGTGACTGAAGGATTACTGGCGGAGGACGGAGTGGTTATCATGGTGGATGGTGGATTGGAGGATGATGACTGAGATGCCCCCATTTCGACCCCAGGACAATAATGTAAATGGGGAAAAGATGCTTCTAAAGCGTGGCAGTATTCAAACGGTTGGGGATTAGCATAGATGGTGACCTCTTGTCCGTTGACGGGGAATTTGAGGCATTGATGGTAAGTGGAGGGTACAGCTTGCATAGCATGGAGCCATGGGCGGCCAAGGAGGAGATTATACGGTAAGTCCAGATCAAGGACATGACATGTAATATATTGGAGCACAGGTCCCACTTGGATAGGAAGACTGATGATTCCTTCTAAATTTCTCTCTGCATTGTCATAAGCTTTGATTGTAATTATCTGGTTGCTTAAGTCCGCTTGAGTATACCCTACTTGTTTTATGAATTTCAAAGTACATAAATTGAGGGCAGAGCCATTATCTACCAAGACCCTTTTTATTTTATGACGGGAAACTATGACTTCAATATGTAGGGGGCAGTTATGATTGACATCGATGTTTGGCATATCATCTTGGCTGAAATGGAGGTGATGAGACAAAGCCAAGTGTCCCACCAAAGCTTGGAATTGTGTGGGGTCGATGTCATTTGGGACATGGGTCTCCTGCAAGGCTTTATTGAGGATTTCTTGATGTACCGGGGATGACTTAAGCAAATCCAAAATGGATATATGAGCGGGGGTCTTCCTTAGGTGATCAAGGATGTTATATTGAGAGTTTACAAGAGTGGGTTGGATGGGTGCAGAGGCTACAGGGACGGTGATGCGGGCTCGTCATGTAGTCACAGCACATTGAGGGTCTTTGGCTTTAACATGTATCATGGATACTCGGGGTTCCATCTGCTCAATGTAATGAATAACACCTTCATAATTGAAGGGCGCATTCTTGTAATTCACATTATTAGTGCTGTTGTTTTGAGGATTACTATTGGAGGTACTAGGGCCTTGACTATGGTTTGGGAAGGCGTTTTGATAGATTTGCAGTTGAGCATTGGACGACGAAGGTTGACTAGGGTCAACCTTGATATCTCCTCGATCAATGAGATCTTGGACATAATTTTTTAAACCCTGACACTTATTCAAGGAGTGTCCCTTGATTTTATGAAAGTCACAATACTCATTATCTTTAAACCATGCCGGCTTGGGTTTGGCCTCATCGAATGGTTTGGTGACAGGGTATGCGATGGGGTAATTGATTTGCAACAATTTATTAAAAACAACACTTAAGGGTTCACCCAATTGGTCGTATTGACGTTTGGTGTTCCCCTAACTTTTTTGGTTTGACTATTGAGGGGGACAAGGTGCCCCCTGTGGTACAGATATGGCGTTGGGTACAGATGACGGTTGTTTTTGGGATGCATTAGCCACCTGGACATGTTTGGTGTCTGTCACACCGTCATTCACCGCATTTTTGTTCTTATTCCAGAATCATGGTTTATCTCCAAATGACCTTTCTTTATCATAACTGTGTATTTTGATGTGTCCTTTGGCAATAAGGCACGTTCAAGGATGGGTCCCTTTTCCACTATCTCGGAAAAAGTGGTGACACAATGTAATCTAAAATTGTGGGCCATGTTAGGATGAGAATTTTCCACAAAAAAGGTGACCATGTCTTTTTCTTTCAAAGGATTTTTCATTCGACTAGCTAATGCACGCCACCGTTGGAGGTAGTTGGTGAAGGTTTCTCCATCATGTTGTTTCTCTTTTAGGAGATCTAAGGTGTCTGTATCCTTCCGCAAATTGAAAGAGAAGTAGGATACAAACTTTTCTGATAAGTCTGCAAAAGTTTTTATGGACCCCTTTTCGAGAGTCATGAACCAATCTAGGGCATGGCTTGCTAGGCTTCATGGGAACAAGCGCAAGAGATAGTTATCACTGTACATGACTTCTTGACATTATGAATAAAACTCCTGCAAATGAGCCTTTGGGTCTTTGTCTCCCTTGTATTTGTCAAATTTTGGAATCTCGAAATGTTTAGGAAATGGGACCAATGAGATGGAGGGATCAAATGGATATGGGCATATATCTTCAAATTTGAATGATTGTTTTGCAGTCCCAGCTTGAAGGTCCTTAAGTGCAGCTTTAATTTCCAACAAATCCAAATTAGCTGGTGGTGGGTTGGGGGGATATTGATGATAGAATGATGAGGGATCTTGCTAAAAGGACGTCGAATTGTTGAAATACGGGTTTGGATGATTGGATGATGACATGGTTTGCTAATAAGACAAGGGATTCTGTTGATACGGGGGTTGTTGTTGTGGGGCATAATATGAATTCGTTTGGTAAGGGTGTGGGGTAGGTTGTTGAGGAACTTGGATGGGGCGTTGCGTGTTGGTTTTTTGATATTGAGGATATTGTTGTGATTGTTGGGAGGTCGTATAAAACGGTTGTTGGGGAAATTGCTGTTGATTATTGTGATAGTAGTGTTGGGGATGTTGTTGTTGTGATGTCAAGTGTTGTATGGGTTGAGGTGGGATATTGTGTTATGGTTGAGCCTTTGGACGCAAAAGGGACGCAAGAAAGGGAGATATGGTTTGGGCCATAGGTTGAGATGGGTTGCCTTGTGATTGGTAGGATGGTTGTTGTGAAGAGGTCAAAGTATTGTGTATAGGTTGTTGCGGATGAGATGGCGGAACGATGTGCCAGAAATGTGAACCTTAATGTTTTACCCTACTCTAACGTGCAAAATAACTTAAAAATGCAAGTGATAAAAGACTAAGGACACTTCAAGATTAGCCAAAAGAGTGATATAACAAGAAAGAAAATGGACAAGACAAGATACAAACGATTTCACCTTCCTTGATGTTGATGTCTCCTTGATTGGCCCTTACTTGGGATGATTTTGTGTGCTCCTTAGATGATTTCTTGAGTGACTAAATGCAAGATTGAATGTGAAAAATGATTAGAGTAGATAGCTAGATGATGGTAAATGATTGAGAATGCAAATTGGCAGCATGTAGTTATCAAATGGCTAAGTGTTGAAAATGCCCTTGGGGAGGGGGTATTTATAGGAGATTTTGAATTCTCTAGAGAATTCAACAGTCAAGATTGCTCCAACAAGGCCAAGATGAAGGGCTATGGTGGGTTGAGAACCCACAAGCCCTCACATCTTGACATGTGGAGGGTGAAGTGGACAAGGGGATATGAGGTGGAGGTGAGGTGTCAAGAAGGTACATGAGGTGGAGAAAGGACATGCACCTTGGGGAGTGAGGAGATTTCTTTAAAAAGGGATTCCTTGTCCCCAAGTGGGAGTGAAAGGGACATTTGAGGAATTTTGGAATTCCTCAAAAATCTACATGGGAAAAGGAAAGGTGGTTGGGGACATAAATGTGAATTAAAAATTCACATTCCTAGGATGATCTAGAGGATAAAAGGTGGGCTCCACAAAGGTGGGACTTGGTCACATGTGGAGATTGTGACAAGTCCAAGGTTCTAGAAGCCTTGGAAGAATGGAATGCGAATTAAAAATTCACATAGGGAGGAGAGAGACATGGGATAAATAAATGAGAATTAAAAATTCTCATGGGAAGGAGAGTCAATATCCAAAAAGGAAAAATGGAAGAATTGACCAAAAAGTGGTGCTAAAAAAAGCTAATGACCTTGGTTAAGGTTGTGCAAACATTGGATTAGGCTAATTAATGGAAGGTTAGAGGCAAGTGGCAAATGTAGGAGGATGTGACATTAATCTTGATTAAGAGGATGCACATCATAATCATGAATTAATTAAATTAATTCGGATTAGAGCAAGGTTATGGAGGATGTGACAAGGAGAGAGAAAGTGAGGAATTTTAAATTGATTTTAAATCAAAAGGGGGTAAATGACTAAATTAAATAAATTAGCGTATTTATTTAATTTAGAGAGGAATAAGGTGAAAGACAAAGTATTAATTATTAAATTAAATACTTTACCGATATGAGACAAAATGTGTAATATTAATTTAATAAATTAATATTAATACGATAGAGGGGAAGGCAGTAAATTTAAGCATATGGAAGTGATTAAATTTAGATGTCTACACCATGGATTGATTCATTCTTCTTACATCATATCATGTTATTATCCTTTTGTAATGCATTAAATTTTTTTAATGCAGTGTTCATTTATTTGGTATTTTGAAATGCCTTAAAGAATTAGAAATTCCAATAAAGCTTAAAAGGATTTCTTGTTTACATATATTTATAGTTCTAGAATGATATTTTTTCCAAAAAGTTAAAGTTGAGTGCAATGGTATTCAAATTGGACCAATAGTAAGTCCTCTTTCTTTTCTTTGTTATTTATAAATTTATATTATTTTTGTTTATTAATATGCATAGCTCTATATGCATGACTTTAAATATAGTCTAAGAATAATGTAGCATTTTTTAATAGTCCTAGATATTTTTCTCAAGCCATGGAGTTCCATATTGCACTATCCAACCTTCTCCTAGCACCATTTTGTTCTTTAAAAACTCAATCATTGATGCAAACATTAAATTCCTCATACTCTCTCCATACTCATTAATGTAGCTTTTGGAGTGTGGGTATTTTTTCCATGTAAATTTGTGTTGTGGTATGAGTGGTATTCATGTTTATTTGTGTTTATTTTTTGCAACTATTGTATAGATCAAAACAAGTTACTTAACCCTCATTTCAATATTAGTGTACGAAGTTGTTCTGCTATTTTAGATTTTTTTACAAGTGGTATTAGAGCTTGATCGTGTTTGGTTTCAATTGTGGGATGTTAGATTTTTTGAAGTAGTCTAGTTTTGAGTGGGAGCTTGTGTAGAAGATACTTTTTGATCCTATTGCAAGAATTTTCAAATGGCAAGTACATCAAGGAGAATAGAGGTATAGAATTTTACTATTTACAATTTTGATATGTGGAAGATGAAAATGGAGGATATGTTAATTGATTGAGATATGTGGGATGTTGTTGATGAGAATGTTTTGAGGCCTATAGATGTTATTTTGGCTACTCAATATAATGATATGGACCATAAAGCCAAGGGTCTAATCAAATTGTATGTAGCAAACTCTATTTTAATCAATATTCATGAATAGTCCTTTACAAAAAAAAAACTATGGAAGAAACTTGGTGAGATGTATCAATCTAAATATTTATTAAATTAGATTTTTGTTAAGGACGATATTTTATTCCTTGAGAATGGAAGAGGGTAGATGAATTGAAAACCACCTAACATGATTCAATATTTTGGTGGCTCAATTGGCATCAATTGGTGTAAAAATGAATGAGGAAGAGAGATGCTAGATCTTTCTTTGTTCTTTTCGTAATTCATGGGATTCTCTCATTGTCACTATTGGGAGCACTTATGTTATCTTAAAAGTTGAATATATTTTGGTTTCTTTTCTTTTTGAAGAGATGAGGAGGAAGGTATCCATTAGTGCCAAGGATATCCTAATTTTTGTGGAAGAACTAAGGAAAATGAAAGAAGAGTGAGAAGTGTGATAAATCCAAGTTCAAAGAAAGATCCAAATCTCCTCAAAAGTACAAATCTATTTTTTGGAATTGTGGTAATCCTAGACACTTCTGTAAGGAGTGCAAAGAAGAATCTACCATATGTTCAATTTTACAAAAATTATATAACTAATAACTTAGCTCCCACAAAATAGGAACACACATTGGTTTAAAATATTCCATATAAAATATTACAAAACTAAGTTTACATTATTACTCTATCCCAACCAAAGCTTTATGTTAGCTATATTCTATATGATCTTCATCCCTGAGATAAACTTATAAATCCCCAAGTCCTTTATATCAAGCTATGTAGGATTCCTAGATTTCAATTCCCTAACCATATCCTTAAATTATTACTAATAATCAACATATCATCAACATAAAAAGTGGTAACAATAAAAATATCACCATCATGTTTGCAATAAACATAATGATATAATTTGGACATCATAAGTCCTAGTCTCAACATATAAGAATCAAAATCTTAATAACATATTATAGGTGACTATTTGAGACCACAATAAGAATTTTTCAATTTAAAAACTAATAGCTCCTTATATTTTATAATGTAGTGCTCAAGTTGTGATATGTAGATCTCTTTATCCAAGTCACCATGCAAGAAAGTTCTCTTCACATTCATCTACTCAACCTCAAGGTCAAATTAAAAAACAATAGATAATAATAAGCTAACATAAGTTTAGAAACTAGTGGAAATATTATATCAAAATCAATTCTCTCTACCTAGGAATATCCTTTTTCAACCAACCTTGCTTTGTACTTGTCAATTCTATCATCTGAACTAGAAAAAATTGAAAGACCATTTCCATCTAATAGGTTTAAATTCCTCAAGAAAATAAACCAAAACTTATATTTTGTTCTTCTTCAACATAACATCTCATCATCCATGGCCAATTTCTAGGACTCGTTATCATTCATTTCCATTTCCTCATTAATGCTAGTATTCAAATTAAAAATACGTATAAAATTAGGTGGGATATAATTCCATAGTTTCCCAATTTATGGAGTGGATCTCCTCAAAATTTGAGGTGGAGATTATTCCTCCTTAGAGATCTTATTAATGTCCTCTATATATAATCCATCCTATACCCTTGGTTTAGCCTGAAGTGTAACTCTTTCAATTTGTGTTTGTAACTACACTATAGTCTTCACACACTCAATTAGTTCCTCAACTATAGAAGGCTTAATCTCCTTGTTAGGACTTGCTAAAATTTAAGAATGTTGGTGTTATTCCTTGATCCTAGATTTACTTTGTTTCTTCTTAGTTCCCTATAGGGTCTCGGGCCCCAACACAAACCTAAAACCTAAGGTTATAGGTGTTTTTTTTATTTTCCCATCTCCATTCTCACCCTTGGTATTTTTGTTCCTATCAATCCTCGATCCCTAAGTAGAACCTAGTGTTGAATGCACAAGAAAACTGAGAGGGGGGGTGAATCAGTTGTACCTTAAACCTTCAAAACCTCATTCATATTTAGATCCATATTAACTTAATTAACCCTTAATCTATTCTAATGATTTAGTATGAAAGGAAAATAACTTAAACTGAAACAAATCAACACCATGTACAAGAGAATACTAGATTTATGTGGAAAACCCAAGATGGGAAAAACCATGATGAGAATTAGCTTACAATATAAAGTAACTTCAACACTAAATACAATAGGGCTCACTGCCCAAAGAAAGAAAGGCTCACTACTAGAATAGAAAAGAAGATAGAGAAGAATGTTACACAAAGAAATCCATCTCAATGCAATAGAGAAATCCACCACAATATTATCAACACCTTCACATCATTACTGAAGAATTGTAGACACCTTCTTCTCACTGCATCTAGTAATCTAGCACATGAAAGCTCAAACTGCACTTCTCAAATTCGCACTCTAATACTCTGTAATTAGCATCATTCGCATCTATTTTTTTCTATCTCATCATCCCTCAACAACTCAACTCTTATTTATACCATCCTCAACCTTGAAACTCTTCTCCAAGATCAGTTATGCACATCAATCATGTAAATTCAAATTAGGTCGGCACCAAAAAAATTCCATGGAAGATAAAAGTGAATCATACCACACCATTCCTTATCTGGGACTCAAATCTATAACACCATGCTATAACATGCTTCTTTAAACAATAAACATTCACCACAATTAGTGTAAACACTGGGTCGGTCGTTAGCTGTGTAAATACCATTAAAATTTTAAGTACACACTTCCTTTAATCCAAAGACGACTTGCAAACCACACACCATGCTTGAACATGATCTAGAATGTTCCACAAACACTCTGAAATCCAACAAAATCCATTGCAACGACTTCCACATGAAGAATGTACACACCCAGTACACTTAGACAACTCTTCCATACATTGTTACTTAAGAAACATGCTTCCTTAGTTCCAAACCTCAAACCACTTCAACTAAAGAAAGATACCAACATTAACAACACTCCTTTAGATCTGTAAGATTTGAAACCACTCTGTAGAGAAACATGGAGCAAATACATTTCTCCTAGACACCTCCACAATGCATTGTTCACACACTGGTGAACACAACTTCTACACAATGGTCCAACACACCAAATTTTGAATACAACACCTCTGAACACCTTTGATCAACATATCTAAAATTCACAAGCATATCTTCAACCTAGAAGAATGCATAGAAACACCAAAACACTACTCTGCAACCCAAAACAACACTGCAACACACTGTTTCCTCATTTTATCAAATTTTCTCAAAAGCACTTGAAAACCAAGTATCAGAGACACATCCTCATCACCTTCATCACTTCCTCGATCATAGAGAGAAACTTATCAAGGCAACACTAGAGGTTGACATCAGTAGCTTACTAATGACAACATAATGCAACTAATCAAAGCATCATCAATGCATCAATCTCCCTTAATAATGAACTTCTTCCTTCTCGTATAGTTGACACCAATGATAACACAAGCTTGTTGACATCAATGACAACACCAATCTTCTCATACTTGCAATAATCTCCCCCTTTGTCATTGATGGTAACACATGATGTGAAAAACCATCAAAGACACAATAGTTTTGTTCCAAACCTATTTCCTTTTTCTCTTTTTTTCTTACTCACTCTCCCTCTTGCTATACTATTCTCTCCTCCTTTGACAACTGAACATCCCTCTCTCTCTCCCTTGACTTTTTTCATGACTCTCTCTCCCCAAATAGCTTATATTTTTCACATGACTCTCTCCCCCCCTTTGACATAAATGGAAAAGGACAAAATATTTGTATCACTTATGTTTCTCCTTTGACATCATTCAACCTTTTCACAACTAATCTACAAATTTCTTATTATTTTACTACTTTTCATACTCCCCCTTAGGAGCACACACCATACTGCACCAATCAACAATTAATTCACAATGACACCACTTACTCCCCCTAACAACAACAACCAATAATGACACTACCTACTCCCCCTGAGAGGTAGCTATCATCATTAGTCCAGAGAAAAGAATGGATCTTGAAATCCATTGGACTGATGCATCTCCTTATGCATCTAGTTCAAGGAAGGAGGGGAAATGACCCCCAACTTCTCCTGGAGATACTCAAACGTATCCTTAGGAAGAGCCTTAGTGAATATATCAGCAACCTGATCCTTTGTAGGCACATACTCAAGCTTAACTTCATTCTCTACAACCTTCTCTCTTAGAAAGTGATACCAGATTGAGATACATATGGTTTGTCCTTGAATGCATTATTAGATTCTTTGAAATATTGATAGCACTTGTATTATCATAGAAGATAGAATTGGTTCATCATACACTACTTTGATATCCTTCAATTTTTATCTCATCCACAGCACCTGCGTGCAGCAAGATGTTGTTGCAATGTATTATTCCTTTGCAGTAAATAAAAAAACTAAATCTTTCTTCTTACTTAGCCATGACACTAATCTGCATCTAAGAAAGAATGCGCCACCACTTGTGATTTTCCTTTCATCCACACAACCAACCCAATCTGCATCTATGTAAGCACTCAGAGTAAAATCATTATCCTTTGGCCGATACAACAAGCCATGATTCGAAGTGTCCTTCAAGTATCTAAATATCCTCTTTACTGCTACAACATGTGACTCTCTAGGATCTTCTTGAAATCTATCCACAAGACAAACTACATGCATGATATCCAATCTAGTAGTAGTTAGATATATCAATCCACCAATCATTGATCTATACTTGCTTTTATCAGCCTTAGGAGATTCATGATTCTTGCTCAACTTGCAACCAGTAACCATAGCATTACATATTGGTTTAGATTTTTCCATTCCAAATTTCTTAACATTTATTTGACATACTTTGAATGTGAAATAAAAATACCTTTATTTGTCTGATTTATTTGCAATCCAAAGAATAAATTCATCTCCCCAAACATAGACATTTTAAACTCTTTCTGCATTTTCTCTACAAACTTCTTACACATAGCTTCATTGCCTACAAAAATTATGTCATCAACATATACAACCACAATCAATATTTGATCTTTTTCAACTTTAAATTATATATTGTTGTCTATGATTCCTTTATTGAATCCTTGTTGTATCAAATATCTATCCAACCTTGCATACCAAGCTCTAGGAGCTTGTTTCAATCCATGCAATTCCTTCTTCAATCTATAGACCATATCCAATTTTTCTAATAACTAAAATCCTTCTAGTTTTTCTATGTATACCTCTTCTTCCAATTCTCCATTCAAGAAAGAAAACTTTACATCCATTTGATAAAATTTGAAACCCTTATGTGCTGCAAAATCCAAAAACATCTTGATAGCTTCCATTTTTTTCACTAGAGAAAATGTCTCCTCAAAATCTATTCCTTCAATTTGTGAGTAGCCCTTACACACAAGTCTTGCCTTGTTCCTTACCACTTCTCCATTCTCATTTAGTTTTTTTTTTCTGAATACCCATTTAGTTCCAATCACATTCTTGTTTGTTGGTCTTGGGAAAAGTTCCCAAGTCTGATTCTTCTCAATTTGTAATAGTTCTCCTTTCATATCCTTGATCCAATATTCATATTTTCATGCCTCAATCACTATTTTAGGTTCAACTTCAAAAATTAAACATAGGTTTACTTGTTCTTCAACAACTTTCCTTCTTGTTGGCACACCTTTGTTCTTGTCTCCGATGATCTGATTTTTAGAATGATTCTTCCACACATACTTAGGAGTTTTAGGAGTCTTTTTTGCAGCTTCTTCCTCTTCAATCTTCAATTATTTTTCTTCTTCTCTGCAACAAGACTCGTCTAATTCATATCCATCTATCATCATTGAATTTTTCTTCAAATATTCATCAACCTTCAAACTTACACTCTTAACAATCTTTCTCAATCTCTTTTTGTAACACCTATAAGCTTTGCTTCTAGTAGAATATCCAAGGAAGATACCTTCATCAGAACTTGCAGATCAAAATTTCCTAAGTTATCTTTATCTCTTTTGATATAACATTTGCTTCCAAATACTCTAAAGTACTTGACAGCCGGGATCCTTCCATACCATAGTTCATAGGGAGTCTTTGCATTTTTTTCTCTTGCTTGAACTTTGTTAAGTATATAAACAACAATATGAATTGCTTCTCCCTAGTAGACTTCTGGTAGATTTTCCTGCTTCATCATTGTTCTTACAACTTCTTGAATAGTCCTATTATTTCTTTCAACCACTCCTTTTTACTGAGGAGTCATAGGGGCATACAAGTGCCTCTTTCTGCCATGATTCTCACAAAAGATGTTAAATTCATTGGAGGTGAACTCTCCACCTCTGTCAAATCTCAAACATTTGATTTTCATATCCACTTCATTCTCAACCATAGCTTTGAATGCTTAAACATGTCTTGAGCTTTTGATCATTCTTTGAGAAAAGTAACCTATGTTATTCTAGAATAATCATCAATTAAAAGCATGAAATACTTGTCACCTTGAAGACTTCTTACTCTTGTAGGACCACAAAAATCTATATGCACTAATTCCAATAGTCTAGTAGTAGATTATTCTTTGACTTTGAAGCTTCTTCTTGCTTGCTTTCCAATTTGACATTCTTTGCAAATAGCATTAATAGGTTTTGTAATCTTTGGTAGATCTCTTACAACTTTAACTGAACTTATCCTCACTAGGCTATCAAAGTTGATGTGACACATTCTTCTATGCCATATCTAGCTTTCATTAATCTGATTCATAAAGCAATGACCATCAACACCCTTAAGATAATAAACATTTCCATTTGTCCTTTTTCCAGCAACAACCATAGTTTCAGATCCTTTCCTAATCTCACATCCATCATCCTAAAACATAAGATTGTATCCTTTGCTACACATTTTTCCAACACTCAAGAGGTTATTCCTTAAACCCTTAACATAGTAAACATCATTAGTATTATTCTTGCCATAAAAAATGATATAACCTTTTCCACATATCTTAGCAGATGTATCATCAACAAATCTAACACATCCCCCATCATAATTTTCAAGTTTAACAAACTTAATCTTATCACCGGTCATATGATTAGAGCATCCACAACCAATAATCCAATATACCAAAACTAAGTACTTAACAGTGCTTACACATTCCCTTATAATGTTGATTGAGCGCTCGTTGAATCCCACTTTTTTTAAGAATTTAAACATGAAATCCCAATCAACCCTATCATACACTTTTGATATGTCAAGTTTGAGAGTCATGCACAGGAGAAGGATTCCATTGAATGTCATATCTCATGGGTAGAAATAGCAACATCAAGAATTTGACGCCCAAGAACAAAACCTTTTTCATTAACATTTTTCCCATCAAGGGTTTAATCCTATTCAAGAAGACTTTGGAAAATATCTTATAAACTATATTGCATAAGCTGATAGGTCTGAAATTAGAAAGACCAGAAGCATCATGAACTTTTAGGATAAGAGCAATGTAATATTTATTGAGGTTTTTAAGTATTTTACTAGTATAGAAGAAATATTTGGCCACCCTAGTGATGTCAAGGCCAACTATGCCCCAAAATTCTTGGAAGAAGGATAGAGGGAACCCATCCAGACCCCTTATAAGCTCCCACGGAGAAGGTAGCAAGCCTGAATTCATCATTAGATATTGGATCCATAAGGTGGGCATTATCTTCAGGAGATAGAGCAGTTGGTAGGTAATTTAATAGTTATTCTTCAAGTGTAGGGTCACAAGGAATGGATCGATTAGAATAGGCCCAGTTGAAGTAGTCAAAGGCCATTTGCCCAATTTGGATATCATCTATGACAGTTTCACCATGCTCATCTTTGAGGGATGAGATGGTGTTCCTTTTCTTGTGTATTGTAGAAGACCTATGGAAGAAAATCGAGTTCTTGTCTCCCTCCTTTAGCCATTAGATCCTATATTTTTGTTTCCACATAGTTTCTTCTCTTTTTAAAAATTCTTTCCAATCCATCCTTAAGGATTCTTCAGCAAAATGAGAGTCCTCGTAGAGGTCTCCATTGGAAATTTTGGCTTGGATATTAGTGATTTATGAAGTCAACTCCTTTTTCACCAGGACATTCCCAAAATTAAACCTATTCCATCCCTTCACCTTATCTTTTATCAAGTTTAATTTTTGGGATACTATGTGCATTATTGGGTAGTCCACATAATTTCATAGCAAAAAGGAAACTTGTCCCTTGTGGGGACTGTCAACCTAAGAAATAAGTAGAGGATATGATCTAAGATAGTCTGAGGCAAAGCTACTAGGTTTGAGTTGTAACCAAGATCCCAATTAGAGGAGGCAATAAAAAAATCAAGTTTGACCTGGATAATATTATTACCTTTCTTGTGGTTAGTCCAAGTAAAAGACCACCTATAATTCAATGTCCATTAGGCTTGTTGTGATGATGAAGTTTGCTAGATCTTCCATTCTATCAGTGTAGTCAGTCAATCCCCCAAGCTTCTCATAAGGGAATAGGGGAGTATTAAAGTCACTAGCTATCAACCAATAAAAAATTTTGTTAGTCATCATCTGTCGAGATATGTCCTCCCAAACAACATTATGAGCATTGCAAAATTTGAGGGCATAAATATTGATAAGGACCCAAGAGAAAAAGAGTTGAAAAATTTAACAACCATACTATTGGCAGAGAGCGACAATAAGGAACCAAAAGCCACCAACAGGTCCCACATAGTCACAATCCCACCAGAGGCTCCTTGCACATCACTTATAAAAATATTTTCCCAAGGCTAGATACAGTTTTCCACAGGCTGAAAAGTAGCTTGATTCATTTTAACTTCTTGGATCAAGAGAATATCAATCTTATTCTCAAGGATACATGTCTTGAGAGATTGTTGTTTTTAGGGATATTTAGGCCTCTCATATTCCAAGAGAGGAACTTCATTTGCAGTGTTTAGTGGTTGACTCCAAAGTATTTTTCCTTCTACAAGAAATCTCCCTTGTTATTTCCTTCTATCTTGTTTGATGATGGGAGGTCCTACCCACTTTTGAATCCACTCCCACATCAATTTTCTTATTCTTAGTTTTATTTTTTGGTGTTGACCAACCATCATCAATCTAGGAGGCACTAGGGATATCCCCTAGGGAGAGCACAAGTCCTTTAAGCAGTTGAAGAATAACAAATGAGGAGCAAGAGTATTGAAAAAAAAGATTAACAAGAGGTTCCATAGGAGGGGGTCGAGATTTGGCAATGGGTATCTCAGCATTCAAAAAGATGCTCTGGGTATGGGGAGCAATGTGAGCTTAAATCATATGATTCTTCTAATAAATTACCACAAGAGAAAAAAAGGGTAAACAAAAAATTTAGTAGGATAATCAAGGGTTTATTGTTGGTCCCTCTAATGTTGATGGCTTTATCATGGCTCATAGAAAAGGTAAAGCTCAACCTCCTCAAAATCCTAGAGGAATAAAAAAGTTGGTAGCTGAAATTAAAATAAGTTTATTATTCTATGAGAAATACTCCACCAAATTTTAAGATGATCAACATGAAAACAAAGAAATGATGATAAAATCAAGGGAATGATAAAATAATGTAGGATACAAAAATTCATTATTAAATGCAAAGTGCTAAAAATTTTCAATGAGCAATGAGATTGTATAGCACAAGATTTTCCACTTTTCAAGGAATTTATGAATGTGTTTATTGTCATTGTTAATATCCACCATGCTCTCTTTTTTTCCATCTAATTCTATTGTTTCTACTTGAAACCCTATTTTTACTCTTAATAACTCTCAAAATACTAAATGTTAAGAGACTCTTCTTGGGCCTTCAGTAAGCTTGAACATTTTCCTAAAACCCCTATCATGGACTTTGATAAACAAGAATCTTTCTATCTTTCATCTAGATTATAACTTGAAAAGAGATCCTTTTAAATAAAATAAGAAAAAATATCCTTCAACTATGATTTTGGTATTAAATAAAGTTAGAATAAAAAATAGGGGCTCAGACAAGAAGCCCTCAAATCAAGTCATAATATTGACCATGATAAATCCAAAAATCTCACAGAACACATGCTAGCTTCAAGTCTTCTCAATCTAATAGATTTGTTCCTCCCTCAATCATTTTCAATCATGATTAATTCCTAGAATGTAATAGGGTTTAGCAACTTAAACCCAAATAAAATATTGTTAGAAGACTAATTAAAGAACTTTTCCCTTTTATGTTGTTAATTCAAGAAACTAATATTTTCAAATAATCTATAAAAAAAATTGGTTGTGGTCTAGGTAGATATAGGGGAATCATTATTATTTATGCTTTTGGTCTATCTAGTGGTCTTATGTGTGCTTTAGATTCCAAATACTTTTCTCCAAAAAAAAATCTTAAATTACAACAATGGTCTATCTTTACAAGGGGTTCTCACATCTAACAATCTCAATATTCTTAATCACTAATTGCTATGCTCCCCAACATCTTCTAAGTAAGGTTAAACTCTAAAATAGTTTGCATCTTCATAGAGAATCTTTTTCTCAATATTATCCTTGGATTAATGGAGGTGGCTTCAATTTTATGTTATCTCTTACTAAAAAACGGTGGAATTTGTATTCTCCTTCTACATATTCTTCTTCTTTTTCTTCAAAGCATTAATCAGCTTCAACTAATGTATATCCCTTCTAACAATGGTTCTTTTATCTAAAATAATCAAAGAACTAGGGATGATTTTATTTCAAAAAAATTGAATCTATTTTTGGTCAATGATTCTTGGCCTTTTTGGCACCATCATCTTGCTTCTTTCACTGTAGATAATGTAGGTTGAGATCATTGGACAATATTTCTACATTGGGATGAATCTCTTAAACCTTGAAATGCCTCTTTTAGATTCCAATTCATGTCGTTAAAATTAGTGGAATTTTAAGAAGATATTATACTTTGGTGGTAGGAAGGCAAACCTCATCATGTATGAGAAGGTATGTTTTGTTCTACAAATTATTATTTTTCAAATAAATCCTCAAATAATGTTATTTCTCAAGTGTGAAAATATTATAGAAATAAAAATAAAAATATTGTCTATGTTGGTAGAGATCCAAGGTTGTATTCAAAAATAGGGCTTAAGTAAGGATGTCTTGACTCTAAATTCTAAGCTCCAAAATGAACCAAAACAGTTTGAGCTTCAAGAGGAAATCATATCATGAAAAAGATACCATGCTAAATGGTTATAGGAAAGTGATAGGAATTCTTCTTTTTTCCATCATTATGTTGTGGTACAAAAACATGTTAATAATTTTAAGGAGATTCAAAAAACACATAATGCTTTCAAGGGTATTTAATAATAGGATGGGTCAAGGATTGAATTCATTTAAGATATTCACGTAGAAGTTCTTTCTCCCTTTTGTGAGTTGTTTAAAGTCCCCACTATTTTTCTGTTGATAATAAACATATCATTTTGAACTATATTCTTAGACTTATCTCCCCTCATGATAATTTAACATTTTTGGCATATTGTCAAAAATAACATTTTGAAGGCTTTCCGAGGAATTATGCACATAAAAAAAAATGTTAAAATCCCTTAATAACTCTTTTATCTCTAATTCTAAGAAAGATTATGTTTTGAATTTCTCTCATTTTTATCCTTAGTGCTCTCTAATAAAATCCATTAATAAATATTTTCTAGCTCTAATTCTAAGAAAGATCATGTTTTGAATTTCTCTTATGTCTAGGTTCCACTAGCTCTCTCTAACACTATCTATAATTTGTTTCCAAAACTATTTCTAAAAGGCTAAAATAATTCCCTCCTTTCATTTCTCAAACAAATAATTTATTTAAGGTCATTAAATCATTGAAGATAGACTTAATGGGTCATGATGTGTTGTACCTCTTTTTTTTGTGATTATAAATGGCTCCTCTACTATTTTTACTCTAAAAGAGGTCTATGTCAAGGTGGTCCTCTTGTTAGCACCTTGAAATATGTGTCATTTCTAGTGCATGTGATGACCTTCTAGTTAGTGATAGAACCTTGATTTTAGGTCTGGTAACAACCTGTTGGCATAAATATTCTAGCATTAAAATTTCACAATTTCCATGGCTCATCTTTGAAATATGCATGGTAGAAATCTTTTAACATCTATTAGGAGTGTGCATCTCCAATTTCATAACTCTCAGGCAAGTTTTGATCACAATTTTAATGTGTTGATGTTTTTGAGTGAGTTTGAAAGTTCTCATAAAATGTTTCAAATTTATCTATTCTAGTGATAACCCAAATTTTTTTGTTTGTCATCAATATCCTATATGCCCATTTTTCGTGGTTGTCAAAGTAGTTTGAGGGTCAAAACATTTTTTTTTTAAATTGCTTGCTAGAAGGTCTAGTTTATAAAAGAAGTCAAGAAAATTGATTTGTTATGCATGTGTAAATGGAAGAATAAGGATATACCTAATTTATTATGACCCTCTACAATTTTTCATTGCCCTTGGAGGTCATATGTGCTTGTGGCATCGATACTGTCATTTGGCCTATGGATAAATTCAACTCACAGTGTCACTATGTTTTAAATTTGAAAATATTTTAAAAGATTTTTAATAGCTTGAAATGTGCTAAGAGGTGTTAAAATAATACTTTCAAATGTTTAAATATTTTCTCTAAGGTCGAGCACATAAATTGGACCGATTTTAATCAAGATTTATGAAGTTTGATAGTCAATTTCTTAACTTTAGTTGGTGTAGTAGCTTTTGTTACCTCCCAAAATTTTAAAATCATAAGGTGGACGCTTGTATATTTTTATCCACATGTATTTTATGTTCATAAGTTTTAAAGCAACACTAAGGATGGGGTCCCATAGATGAAGGCTTCCTAAAAAAAATTAGTAGGTGCTGCTGAAAATTTTTAGGATTTGGTCCAATGAATTTTGTAGCATAGTGTAAGCTTAAAAGTTTAAGCTCCTATACTTATGGAAGCTAGTGGTCTCATGAATTTTATTATTTTGCATATTCATTTCAACATCTTAAATAAATATAAAATAATAAAAATAATAATTGGTGAGAATTTTAAAACTTCATATAATTGATAAGTGGTAGAGAAAAGCCTAAGGTGGTGGACCATTTTCTAGCCCCAAACCTTTTGCACCTGCTTAACTTTTTGAGCTAAAAAGTAGGGACTGCAATTGTTGAAGAAAAGATTCTAATTAATCTTGTAGCATTTTATGTTTTTTTGCTTCATCAGACCCCTTGCTCCTTCAAAATAGATCGCGAAGCCCCCAATGAGACCTCACCCTAAGAATCCTTTTAAAAACCGTCCATATTTTTATGGAGGAAGACCAAGTAGATCAGATTTCATTGGTTAGCCACCTTGCTAACAGAGATTAAGTTGACGCCTTTTGTCATGTGCATTTCAATTTTTTTGAGGGCTTACCTTTAATCCAATGAAAAACAAACCTGCGATATACTAGGGGGTTAACGTTGGCATTGACTAGGTGTGGTGGATGCCAAGGAAACATTGTTCATGTGTAAGTTGAAAGTCTCCAAAGTCATGTGGAAATAAAATCAGGTCATCGCTAGTTTTGAAGAAGGATGAAAAATAAACCTACCATAGCTTTATTCCATGTGATGAGCATGTTGTTGACTACTATTTTTTTGAGTTGGAAATAAAGTGGTGCCAAACTATGGTCTTCTTTCACATGTAGCAGGAATGCATCAAAAGGTTTTATTCTCCCTACACTCCAACTCTATTTCATGGGCAGTTTTGTCATTCTAAACCTGCAAATATTTATGTTGGTCAGTTGTAAATCAAGGGTCTCAAGTTTGTCAGGTGTCAGTTGGGGGTTTAATCTTGGTTTCTACTTCTTTCATAAAATGTATTATCTCTTTCATTTGCAATGACTCTATTCTATTTTGAAGTTTTGGGCGTAGGAAAGTCTAGTGACAAATAAATGGAAAATTGGTTTTGCGTTTGTTATAGGTGTAGTACATAGCTATTAGTCATTTCATGGAAGTGTTTCTATAATCTAATTTGTGGCATATATAAAAATCAAACTGCAATGTAATTGTCTCCATCTTGATATGTAATTCTTTTTGAAGGAAATAATCAAGGGTAATTAACTTCTTCAATACACGTTGTAATGAGATTTTCTTTTGGTTTTCTATCTATTTAAGGAACAATGTAAAGGCTTTCCTGAGGTTAACATGAGTATTATTATGTCAAACAGATTGTTAAGTAGAATCATGTTGCAGGTTTTAGATGTCTTATTATAATTTAACAAAAGTCATCAGGTTATGTTTTGGCATTATGGTATAAAAATGCAAGCTATTGTGACTCTGTAGCCCAAGGTAGGCACCGGTCTTTCTTTTGCAATCACATAGTTAGGAACTAGTTAGAATGGTTCAAACAATTTATAAATATCAATAAACATTTCTTTTAAGTTTAATTTATTAGGGTTTCTTAGTCTTCATGGAGCTTAAGGAATTGCCCGAGATCTATTCATTTATCACTCCTCTATGTATTTGAGATAAGGACAATTTTTTCAAATTATCAATTCACAATTTTATCCAAAATATAAGGGATCATGCTTGAGTTTGTTGAAATCCATAACATCCTTTATTTGAATATGTTTGTGAACATTTTCATTATCCACTTTAAGGGGTTTGTAGTTGCAGTGTGACATGAAACTAACACAATAATGAATCCATAAAAGTATTTCCATTCTACTACATTGTGCCCATGACACTTATTTTCATTTTTATAACATTGTTTGATGAAGATATTATCATTATTTCAGACTAGTGATAGGATTACCATCTTGGATCATGTGGAGCTCAAAGTGCAGAAGGTTGAGTTCATTCTTGTTAATTGTTTTTTTCTTCTCCTTAGTTTGATTATAGACTAGATCGCTATCTTAATCCTTTGATTCCCAAGTTTAGGCAGCATTGTATTTTCTCTTAGAATTGAGTGTTGCAAAAAAAAGAACCAACACCTCTCTCCTTATATATTTCTCATTCAAGCAAAAAGACTCAACAAGTTAAAACACCTTGAGTGTTCTAGCTCTATTTTTAGATTTCACATTGTGTAGGGTATGGATCCACTTTCCCATCTTTAATTTTTGGACGACACATGTTTGATAGGTAATGCCACTTTTGAGGAAGGTATTTCTCTTAAGCAAGATCTTAACATTTATTAGAGCATCTAATCAATTCTTGAATGAACAAAATACTTGGGTTTTCTTTTTGACTTACTGACTAGGTCATGTTCAAGAATATATTGTTAATATTCTTCACTTTTAATTTACTTCTCTTCCTTTCAAATATTTGGGTATCCTTATGTCTCCCACTTGTTTTGGAGAAAAAGACTAGAATGTTATGTTGGATTCTATTCAACATCATATCAATCACTAGTTATATTGATGCCTCTCTTTGGCTAGTCATATAATCCTTATTAAATTTATGATTCAAGCTCTGTCAATTTATATGGCTCATTTGACTCCAAAAGGAATCCTTCATGATTTGGACTATAAGATGAGGAAGTTTCTTTGGAAAATAAATTCACAAAAAAAAAAATGGTATTTAGTTAATTGGGATCATATTTTCCATCCCAAAGAGAGATTGTTTAGGTATGATATCTTCCCTCAATAATGTAGCTATTGTGACCAACTTATATTGGAGATGGTGTGTAGAGAAATGAGCATTGTAGGGGAAAATTTTGAAGTTCATGTACCTGAATATGGAGAATTATGTTTTTTCATCCCCAAGGTGTCAACCCTTGGTAGAGGTTCTTAGATATGGAAAATATGAAATTGGATAGTAGTTTGATTAAAGCTATTATTTTTCTAAGGGGAAGGGAGACCTCGTTCTTATATGGGATGATGCATGGGACCAACATATCCCTCTTTGTGTGGAATTCCTTGATCTCTTAGAATTAAAAATTAAATGTATTAAAGTTGGTTGGATTTATGTTTTTTTTTAATTTTTAGCATATAGTCATGCAATATGCTGTAAAGATTTAGAAATAGAAACCTAAATATATTTTTTCTATGTCAACAATTATCTCTCCTCATTGATCCTTTACCTCAGATTTTAGTATCTCGAAAGGTCTCTTTAAATAGATATTCATATTTTCTTGAATGGGATTTGAAAGGTTTTGAAATTTACATTGTGCGAGCTAGTTTTAAAACTATTCTAGAAGATAACTTGGAAGTTAATAACTCTAAGCTTTGGAAAAGGGTCTAGCATCCTAAATTTTGGCCTAAGGTTAATGATTTCATGTGGCTTATAGCTTTAGATAAAAAAAAATCATCCGGATAATCTATAGAAAAGAGGGGTGATTGGTTTGCACATATGTATTATTTTCCTTCAAGATGAAGAGTCTAGTAGAAATCTTTCACTATGCCTCTTTGCCACTTTTCTCCATGATCGTTTATGGTGTGATTTGTTGGGAATTTGATGGAATGATTTTGGGTCAATCCAAGACTCTCTTGTGAATTAGTCACAACCTTCTTTGAAGCTAAAAACCCTTAGTCTTTTGCATGGTATTGATCTTGGTTTGATCTACTAGAATATTTGGTGGGAGCTAAATTAGATGATTTATAATGGTACAAAAAGGAATATAAGTTAGGTTTGGGTAGAACAATGGCCAATCAAAAGAAATCCATCAAGTTTGGATTCAAGAGTATTAACTGAATTCTTGGTTGGAATACAAAGTTTTGATGAGACTTGGTATTCCTATAGAATCTCCCACTTTTGCCTCTTTCAATAACAAGCCTTAGAATTATCAACTTACTCAACTGGAATGCCATCCTATGGGCTTGGTTAAGAACATTGGTGCTTCAAAAGGCAATCCTAGAAATGTTGGTATGGAAGGTGTTTGTTGTGATCATAATGGTAGAGTTAAATTATGGTTTGTAGGTAGTTGTAATGTTGATTATAATAATTTTGTAGAGGTTATGGTCATTCACCAAGCTCTTTACATGCTAAGCAAAGTCACTTTATCGATATTATTTGGAATTTGACTCTAAAATATTGGTTGATCATTTCAAAAGAAATTCCTCATCTCACTTCAAGCAGTGGCAATTGAATGAAATTTGGAAAGACATCAACATACTCATTCATGGTTTCAATTTCATTATTCGAAACCATACTAGAAGGGTAGGAAATCAAGTAACTAGTTTTTTGGCTAAATCAACTTCTAATTGGAATGGCATTAAGGTTGATACTATAAATGACTAGGATTTCCCTATCTAAGATATGATTGGACACTTTAGTGATTTTATGAATGTTGACTACAATACCTCTTTGGATTCATGATGCTTCTTGTTGTTTCATGCTAATGTACACCTTTTTTTGGTGTTCTTTACGTTTATTCCACCGTAGTTAACTTCATTATTACTATTTTTAAATGGTTTTCATGTTGGTCTCTTTGTACCTCTCTCTATCTCTCCCCATTTCTCACCCCCTCCCTCGCTCCCTATCTCCCTATCTATCTCTCTATCTCTACCTCTCTCCTACTTTCCCTTCCCATATATCTCCATCTTTCTTTCTCTTCCCATATATCTCTATTTCACCCTCTTTCTCTCTTTCTCTCTCTGTCTCTCTATCTCCCCTTATTTTTGTCTCCCTCTATCTCTCCCTATTTTTCTATCTATACTTCTCTTTGTTTGTCTGTCTCTTTGTATCTCTCTCCCCCCCTCTCTCTATATCTCCTTACATCTCTATCTCTCTATCGCTCTATCTCACCAACTATATCTCTCCCTCTCCCTCTTCCTCTTTATCTCCCTATCTCTCTATCTTTATCTCTCCATCTATTTCTCTCTCTTCCTCTCTCTCTCTCTATCTTCATCTCCCTATCCATCCATCTCTCTCCCTCTCTCTCCCTCTAGACCTCTATATCTATATATTTTTGCCTCTCTATCTTTGTCTCTCCATATTCCTTCTTCCATCTCTCCCTCTTTCTATATCTTGTTACCTTTGGACATCTCTCTCTCTACCCCTATATGTCTCTCTATCTCTCTCTATATATCACTTTCTATCTCTCCCTCTCTCTCCCTTATATATTTATCTCTTCCATCTCTATCTATTCATTTCTCATCTCTCTTTATCTCTCCCTCTCCTCTCCATATCCCTCTCCTTCTCTAGCTCCATCTCCATCTCTATCTTTCTCTCTATCTATATCCCCTATATCTATCTCCTTACCCCTCTCTCTCACTCTCTCGCTCTTATCTCTCCCTCTATCCTTATTGCAAATATCCTCTCTCTCTCTCTCTCTATCCTCATCTCCCTATCCATCCATCTCTCTCCCTCTCTCTCCCTCTAGACCTCTATATCTATATCTTTTTTCCTCTCTTTCTATATCTTGTTACCTTTGGACATCTCTCTCTCTACCCCTATATGTCTCTCTATCTCTCTCTACATATCACTTTCCATCTCTCCTCTCTCTCCCTCATATATTTATCTCTTCCATCTCTATCTATTCCTTTCTCATCTCTCTTTATCCCTCCCCCTCCTCTCCATATCCCTCTCCTTCTCTAGCTCCATCTCCATCTCTATCTTTCTCTCTATCTCTATCCCCTATATCTATCTCCTTACCCCTCTCTCTCACTCTCTCGCTCTTATCTCTCCCTCTCTCCTTATTGCAAACATAACATGAGCCTGTTGATAATGAATCCTTATTATCCTGATTCAAAATTTTTGTTTCAATTATGTTTGAATATATGTAAGTGGATGCATTGTTTATTTGAAACTATCACTTCTTCATTAAAACCTTTATTGCACAAACAACATCATTTGCTAAATGACCTACCAATTGATCTCATGTATTACACAAATGTATAAAAAGACTAGACCACATTTTGTAGTATACTTTTATCCACATATATTTTATGTTCCTAAGTTTTAAAGCAGCACTAAGGATCCTTTTAAAAGCACTCCATCATATTTTTGTGGAGGGAGACGAAGTAGATCCTGCAATAAACTAAAATGTAGCGATGAGATTTAATTGGTTAGCCACCTTGCTAACAGAGATTAAATCGGCGCCTTTTGTCATGTGCATTTCAATTGTTTTGAGGGCTTACCAATAATCCAACGATGGGTGGTGGCGCCAAGCTTTTCCACATGTCACTATTGCGCTTCATTGCTTCTTTGTAAAGAAAAAAAGAAAAACAAACCTGCGCTATATTAGGGGCATTGCAATGAATTTTGATTAGGACTGTCTATTGAGAAAGTTGATTGTTGGGCATTAAAACCTTACATTTTCTGCAGATTAACGTTGGCATTGACTAGTGTGATGGATGCCAAGGAAACATTGTTTAAAAGTCTCCAAAGCCATGTGGAAATCCATAGCTTTATTCCATGTGATAAGCATGATGTTGACTACTATTTTTTTGAGTTGGAAATAAAGTGGTGCCAAACTATGTTCTTCTTTCACATGTAGCGGGAATGCATCAAAAAAAATTCTTCTCCCTACACTCCAACTCTATTTCATGGGCAGTTTTGTCATTCTAAACCTGCAAATATTTATGTTGGTCAGTTGTAAACCTGCAAATATTTATGTTGGTCAGTTGTAAATCAAGGGTCTCAAGTTTGTCAGGTGTCAGTTGGGGGTTTAATCTTGGTTTCTACTTCTTCCATAAAATGTATTATCTCTTTTATTTGCAATGATTCTATTTTATTTTGAAGTTTTGGGTGTAGGAAAGCTCCAGTGACAAATCCATAAAAAGGGATATGTTGTAAATGGAAAATTGGTTTTAAGTTTGTCACAGGTGTAGTACATAGTTATTAGTCATTTCATGATAGTGTTTCTATAATCTAATTTGTGGCATATATAAAAATCAAATTGCAATGCAATTGTCTCCATCTTGATATGTAATTCTTTTTGAAGGAAATAATCAAGGGTAATTAACTTCTTCAATACACGCTGTAATGAGATTTTCTTTTGATTTTCTATCTATTTAAGGAACAATGTAAAGGCTTTCCTAAGGTTAACATGAGTATTATTATGTCAAACGGACTGTTAAGTAGAATCATGTTGCATGCTTTAGATGTCTTAATATAATTTAACAAAAGTCATCATGTTATGTTTTGGCATTATGATATAAAAATGCAAGCTATTGTGACTCTGTAGCCCAAGGTAGGCACTAGTCTTTCTTTTGCAATCCCATAGTTAGGAACTAGTTGGAATGGTTCAAACAATTTATAAATATCAATGAACATTTCTTTTAAGTTTAATTTATTAGGGTTTCTTAGTCTTCATGGAGCTTAAGGAATTGCCCGGGATCTATTCATTTATCACTCCTCTATGTATTTGAGATAAGGACAGTTTTTGCAAATTATCAATTCACAATATTATCCAAAATATAAGGGATCATGCTTGAGTTTGTTGAAATCCATAACATCCTTTATTTGAATATGTTTGTGAACATTTTCATTATCCACTTTAAGGGGTTTGTAGTTGGAGTGTGACATGAAACTAACACAATAATGAATTCATAAAAGTATTTCCATTCTATTACATTGTGCCCATGACACTTAGTTTCATTTCTATAACATTGTTTGATGAAGATATTATCATTATTTCAAACTAGTGATAGGATTGCCATCTTGAATCATGTGGAGCTCAAAGTGTAGAAGGTTGAGTTAAGTCTTGTTAATTGATTTTTTCTTGTCCTTAGTTTGATTATAGACTAGATCACTATCTTAATCATTTGATTCTCAGGTTTAGGCCGCATTGTATTTTCTAATAGAATTGAGTGTTGCAAGAAAGAGAGCCAACACCTCTCCCCCTATATATTTCTCATTCGAGCAAAAGGACTCAACAAGTTAAAACACCTTGAGTTTTCAAGCTCTATTTTTAGATTTCACATTGTGTAGGGTATGGATCCACTTTCCCATCTTTAACTTTTGGATGACACATGTTTGATAGGTAATGCCACTTTCGAGTCTCTTAAGTGAGATCTTAACATTAATTAGAGCATCTAGTCAATTATTGAATGAACAAAATACTTGGGTTTTCTTTTTTCCTTACCGACACATCTTCAAGAATAGATTGTCAATATTCTTCACTTTTAATTTACTTCTCCTTTCAAATATTTGGGTATCCTTATGTCTCCCACTTGTTTTGGAAAAAAAGGCTAGAATGTTATATTGGATTCTATAATTCAACATCATATCAGTCATTAGTTACATAAATACCTCTCTTTGGCTAGTCATATAATCCTTATTAAATTTATGATTCAAGATCTCTCGATTTATAAATGTATGGCTCATTTGATTCCAAAAGGCATCCTTCATGATTTGGACTAAGATGAGGAAGTTTCTTTGGAAAGGAAATTCAAAAATAATAAATGGTATTTAGTTAATTAGGATCAAATTTCCCATCCCAAAGAGAGATTGTTTAGGTATGACCTATTGTAACCAAATTATATTGGAGATGGTGTGTAGAGAAATGAGTCTTATAGGGGACAATTCTGAAGTTCAAGTACCTAAATACAAAGAATTATATTTTTTCATCCCCAAGATGTCAACCTTTGGTACAGGTTCTTAGATATGGAAAATATGAAATTGGATAGTAGTTTGATTAAAAATATATCATTTTTCCAAGGGGAAGGGAGACCTTGCTCTTATATGGGATGATACATGGGACCAACATAGCCCTCTTTGTGTGGAATTCCTTGATCTTTTAGAATTAAAAAGTAAATGTATTAAAATTGGTTGGATTTATGTTTTTTTTTAGCATATAGTCATGCAATATGGTGTAAAGATTTAGAAATAGAAACGTAAATATATTTTTTCTATACCAACAATTATTTCTCCTCATTGATCCTTTACCTCAGTTTTTAGTATCTTGAAAGGTCTATTTTCATATTTTATTGAATGGGGTTTGAAAGGTTTTGAAATTTACATTGTGCAAGCTAGTTATAAAACTCTTCTAGAAGATAACTTGGAAGTTAATAACTCTAAGCTTTGGAAAAGGGTCTAGCATTCTAAATTTTGGCCTAAGGTTAATGATTTCATGTGGCTTATAGCTTTAGATAAAAAAAAATCTTCTGGATAATCTTTTGAAAAGAGGGGTGATTGGTTTGAACATATGTATTATTTTCCTTAAAGATGAAGAGTTTGGTAGACACCTTCTTTTAGTGTGCCCCTTTGCCACTTTTCTCCATCGTTTATGGTGTGATTTGTTGGGAATTTGATGGAATAATTTTGGGTCAATCTAAGGCTCTCTTGTGAATCAGTCACAACCTTCTTTGAAACTAAGAACCCTTAGTCTTTGCATGGTATCAATCTTGGTTTGATCTACTAGAAATTTGGTGGGAGTTAAATTAGATGATTTATAATGGTACAAAAAGGCATATAAGCTAGGTTTGGGTAGAACAATGGTCAATCAAAAGAAATCCATCAATTTTGGATTCAAGAGTATTAACTGAATTCTTGGTTGGAATTCAAAGTTCTTACAAGACTTGGTATTCCTATAGCTTCTCCCTCTTTTGCCTCTTCTAATAACAACTCTCAGAATTATCAAATTACTCAATTAGAATGTCATCCTTTGGGCTTGGTTAAAAACATTGGTGTTTTAAAAGACAATCCTAGAAATGTTGGCATGGAAGGTGTTTGTTGTGATCATAATGATAGAGTTAAATTCAGGTTTGTAGGTAGTTGTAATGTTGATTCTAATAATTTTGTAGAGGCTATGGTCATTCACCAAGCTCTTTGCATGCTAACCAAAGTCACTTTACGGATATTATTTTGGAATATGACTCTAAAATCTTGGTTGATTATTTCAAAAGAAGTTCCTCATCTCACTTCAAGCAATGATAGTTGAATGAAAGTCGGAAAGACATCAACATCCTCTTTCATGATTTCAATGTCATTAAGCAAACCATACTAGAAGGGTAGGAAATCAAGTAGCTAGTTTTTTGGCTAAATCAACTTCTAATTGGAATGACATTAAGGTTGATACTTGAAATGACTAAGATTGCCCTATCTAAGATATGATCAGACACTTTAGTGATTTTGTGAATGTTGACTACAATGCCTCTTTGGATTCATGATGCCTGTTGTTGTGTTTCTTGCTAATGTACACATTCTTTTGGTGTTCTTTATGTTTATTCCACCACAATTAACTTCATTATTGCTATTTTTAAATGGTTTTCATGTTGGTCTATTTTTTTAATATAAGGGCAAACCTTACTTTTGCCTCTAGAGCATGTACAATCTTCACAAAAACAAATGCTTATGTCCTACCTACGGGATTTAGGGGTTTCCCTCTCTCTTGCCTATTGTCTATTGTCAATTCATCTTGATGCTCTAAAATTGATGTACCACATATCTTTTTAAGAGAGGAAGACCTACTTTATAATCAATTGTTTTAAAATTTAAGTGTCTTAGTGATTGCTTCATTTAATTAGAGATGTGCCAAATTAAATTTTGGCATTACATGTTTCAAAGATAACAAGTTTCCACAATCCATATTGATAATTGCTGAATGATTTCTGGATTCGATTGTATAAAAAAAATTGCATCAACATTTCGGATCACATTCTGTGATCCATCATCAAGATGAGAGAAGAGCACAAGAATAAGAATGATGGATCACGAGTGTGATCCAAAACGTTGATGCAAAAAAATTTCACACATTCAAATCCAAAAATCGTTCAGCAATTACATGTTTCTTTTTATCTGTTTTATTACATCATCTCCCTTCCCGCATATAACTACGCTTTGCTGGCATTCTGTGTTCATCGCCATTTAAACAAAATTAGATCAACGGTTGTGACTGATAGCAATTGGAGTGGGGGAAAAGCTCCCAGGCTTACCACTGGCAATGTGGTTGTGTTTTCCGCAATCATAAAATGCCATTGCCATCCACAGCTCATCTCAATCTCGCAGCATTATGCTGGAGGAGGCGCTACACATTCTGCTTACTAAACACAACCCCTCTGAAAACTCCTCTATATATCTTCAGTTATTGCACAGCTGCATTCTCAAGAATGCGCTTTCACAAGCGAAAAGGGTTCACTCTTTCATCGCTCACAGGCAATTTGCGTTTTCCACACGCACAACTTTTCAGAATAAGCTTATTAACATGTATGTCAAGTGCGGGAGTTTGGTGGATGCGCTTAAAGTGTTTGATCACATGAAAGAACGAGACAGTGTCTCGTGGAATACGATTATCACAGCATACCGAAGACATGGGTATCCTCACGAGGCAGTCACACTGTTTCACCAAATGCAACGAACAGGTTTCCAACCTAATCAGTTCACATTTGCCAGCGTTCTCCCAGCCTGTGCCAAAATGGGAGCTTTGGAACAGGGTGTGGACATCCATCAAATCATAAAGGACAGAGGATTTTCGTCAGATGTTGTAGTTGCAACTGCCCTGGTAGACATGTACGCAAAATGTGGAAGCATAGACAAGGCACGTGAACTGTTTGACAAAATGCCTCAAAGAAATGCAGTTTCGTGGAATGCCATGATTGCAGGATACGTACAAAATGGATTTGTTGAAAAGGCTTTAGAAACTTTCAAGCAAATGCAATTATCAGGTGTAAAACCAAATTCCACAACCTTTGCCAGCATCCTCCCTGCCTGTGCCAAAATAGGAGTTTTGAAACAGGGTATGGATATTCATCAAAGCATAACGGAAGGGGGATTTTTGTCAGATATTATAGTTGGAAATGCTCTGATCGATATGTATGCAAAGTGTGGAGGTATGCACAAGGCAGACGAATTGTTTGACAGAATGCCACAAAGAGATGTCGTCTCCTGGACTGCAATGATTGCAGGATATGCACAAAATGGATATGTTGAAAAGGCTTTAGAAACTTTCAAGCAAATGCAACTGGCAGGTGTAAAGCCAAATTCCACAACCTTTGCCAGCATCCTCCCAGCCTGTGCCAAAATTGGAACTTTGGAACAAGGCATAGACATCCATCAAAGCATAGTGGAAGGGGGATTTTTGTCAGATGTTGTAGTTGCAACTGCCTTGGTAGACGTGTATGCAAAATGTGGAAGCATTGATAAGGCACGTGAACTGTTTGCTAATATGGTTCAAAGAGATGCAGTTTCATGGAATGCGATGATTGCAGGATATGCACACAATGGGTTTGTTGAAAAGGCCTTCGAAACTTTTAAGCAAATGCAACTGGCAGGTGTAAAGCCGGACTCCACAACCTTTACTAGCATCCTCCCTGCCTGTGCTCAAATGGGAACTTTGAAAATGGGTACAGCTATCCATCATAGCATAATTGAAAGTGGATTTTTTTCAGATATTATAGTTGGAAATGCTCTGGTAGATATGTATGCAAAATGTGGAAGGATGCACAGAGCATGTGAATTGTTTGACAGAATGCCTCAAAGAGATGTCATCTCTTGGAATGCCATAATTGTAGGATATGCACAAAATGGACTAGTTGAAAAGGCTTTAGAAACTTTCAAGCAAATGCAACTGGCAGGTGTAAAGCCAGACTCCACAACCTTTGCCAGCATCCTTCCAGCCTGTGCCCGAATGGGAGCTTTGGAACAGGGTATGGACATTCATCAAAGCATAATGGAAGAGGGATTTTTGTCAGATGTTGTAGTTGCAAGTGCCCTGGTAAACATGTATGCAAAATGTGGAAGCATAGACAAGGCACGTGAATTGTTTGACACAATGCCTCAAAGAGATGACATCTCATGGACTGCCATGATTGCAGGATATGCACAAAATGGATTTGTTGAAAAGGCTTTAGAAACTTTTAAGCAAATGCAATTGGCAGGTGTAAAGCCGAAATCCACAACCTTTGCCAGCATCCTTCCAGCCTGTGCCAAAATGGGAGCTTTGGAAGAGGGTACGGACATTCATCAAAGCATAACGGAAGGGGGGTTTTTGTCAGACGTTGTAGTTGCAACTGCCCTGGTAGACATGTATGCAAAATGTGGAAGCATAGACAAGGCACGTGAAGTGTTTGACAAAATGCCTCAAAGAAATGTGGTCTCATGGAATGCCATGATTGCAGGATATGCACAAAATGGATTTTGCAAGGATGCTCTCAAAATCTTTGAATTAATGAAACACTCCGGAACATTTCCTGACATTGTAAGCTTTGCTTGTGTTCTATCTGCATGCAGCCATGCAGGTTTAGTGGATGTGGGCTGTACATACTTCCAACATATGAGTAACCCTTATTGCATTACACCTACAGTTGATCATTATGTTTGCATGGTTGACCTTATTGCCCGTGCTGGTTATCTTGAAGACACCCTAAACTTTATACTTAAGATGCCAGTCAAACCTGTGGTGGGTGTGTGGATGTGTTTTCTTGGTGTCTGTAGATCACATATGAATATAGGCTTAGGAGTATTTACAGCAACACTACTTTTCGATTTGGATCCTAAAAATGCTGCGACTTATGTTCTTCTCTCCAATCTCTATGCAGAAGTGGGCATGTGGAGTGAGGTTCAAATGGTAAGGAGATTGATGAAAGATAGAGGAATTAAAAAGATCGCTGGATGTAGTTGGATTGAAGGACATAAAATGGTACATGTTTTTTGTGCAGGAGACCGATCACACCCAGAGACACAGGAAATCTATGCAAAGTTGGAAATTTTAGCTTGGGAGATGAGGGCAGCAGGGTATTTTTCAGATTCAAGGCATTCACTTAATGATGTGGAAGAGGAGGAAAAGGAATTATTTATCTTCCACCATAGCGAAAAGTTGGCAATTGCATTTGGTTTATTAAACACATCTCATGGAACAACTATTAGAGTTGTTAAGAACCTTCGAGTATGTGTTGATTGTCACACTGCAACAAAATTTATCTCCAAGATTGTTGGAAGAGAAATTATTGTGAGAGATGCGAACCGTTTCCACCATTTTAAACAAGGACAATGTTCCTGCAGAGATTATTGGTGATGCTAAATGAAGCAATCTGAAAAATAGGCTAACACTATAATAATGTGCACTGTGTCAAACCTGCAGTAATAATGAACGAACAAGTTTAAAAAAATTGGTTTTATTTTGAGTTTTTGGCAATCTACACCATGCTGTTGTCTATTTAAAAGTAAATGCATAGAGTGCAACACAGATTACTGCTTATATACACCGTTGGGGATCTTTCAAAGATCTTGTGTTATGATAATGTGGATGTTAAATTGAATTATTTTTAGGAAATCTACATATGTATGAAATGAAAAGCTGGATGAAGAAGTGGAGAATGGGAAAAAGACAAAAGGTGAGAAATACTTACAATAAATGGAAAGCTACTTGATCAGTAGGAATTTGGAGAGAAGGGCTCACGATCAACCACTACCATTTTGTGTGGTTCTTTTGTTAGATTAATTGTATCATATTTTGTCTATGGCATGTTACCATTTGAGATTAAATTTCATGTTTCAAATTAAGTATATAATTTTATATAAGTGCATGTAGATTTTGTCTCATTTAGGATTAGATATTTATAATGTTTCACATCTCTTTGCTTGGTGATATGGCTAATAGATTTGTAAATTCACAAATATTTTTTAATTTAATTTGATTTCAATCCATTTGATTTTGATTGTAAATAAACTATTATAATTATACCAAGAGGTGTAACCTATAGTGGCAAGGTAGAAACATCTAACATTTTAGAGCCAAAATTTATTTTTTAAATATAAAGACAAAAAAATTGAAATATATACTAATAGCTACAAATGAAACTATTAAAAAATGTCATATAAGTATATAACATTTGCAATAATAATTATGGAAATACTTTTCTCATGAAGTGAAGATTAACCATTTTCTTCTTCACTGTATTTTTCCCAAGGGAGTGTGGGAGACTATTTTCACTAAGTTTGAGATCTAGTGGATAATGCTTGAAGATCTTAGGACTTTTGCAGTAATATAAATTATCCCTTCAAGCATCTAGTCATAAGACAATTGTGGAATCCAAAATCCCTCATGTTACCTATATTCTTTAGAAAGAAAGGAATAACAAATTTTTTAAACATGTTAGTATGGATTTTATGAATGTCTTTCATCTTGCTTGCAATGTTATTAAGGAGAATATAAATATTTTTAGCATTGATAAACCTACAAAACAACCCATTGCCCAACAAATTAGAATAAGTAAGAATTGGGGCACTAACAAGCACTTGATTAATTTTGATATTCAAAAGGCTTTGATCAAGAAACACATGAAGTGGAAATGTCCTCAAAAAGAGTTGGATGAAACTTAATTTTGATGGATGCTCAAAAGGTAATCTCGGATTGGTAGCTACTAGTGGCATCATTCGAGATGACAAAGTTATGTTAGAAAGCTATAAAAATTATATTGATAGTAAAAATACTAATGAGGGAGATATTATGGCTATATGGTGAGGGATCAAAAGAGTTTTATATGGAAATTAATGGACTATATTGAGAAGGTTAGGAGTTTATTGAAACATTTTTAAAAATTTAAAATCCAACATATATATCATGAAAGAAATAAATTTGTTGAGTGTTTGGCTAACACTGGTCTTGAGGCCATGAGTTGGACCCATTGGATTGACATTAGTGATCTCCCGACTCCTGTAGTTAGCATACTTCTAAATGATGGGGTTGAATAATAGGTACAATTATGACAACTTAATGTCCTTCAAGTTAGGTGTTATGAGTGATTTCATCTATTACAAGAATTTGGTGATCACAAATAGACATATGCAAGATAATCACCAATTTAAATGCACCCCTCAAGCTACTTGTGGCTTTAGCCAATCTTGTGAAAAATAATGATGAATTTGTATGTGTCTTGCAAGCCATTTGAAGGGTTAATTCTATCATGAATTCCAATTGGAAATACCAATATTCACATGAAGGGCACATTAAAACTTGTTACAATTTTAATAAACCTCTCAATATCTACAATAGAGGCTCTATTCCCATCACTATTTTTTATTTTATCCTTTGCATTTAGATTGTGAACATTATAAATGGTAGGTTGGCTTGTTATAGTTGAGCCCTCTTCCTAGAATGAATTGAAGAAAAAAGATAAATTTTGGGAGAAAAATGTACAAGGAGGTATATCTTCCTATTTCCAAGCTATAAAAGGTCATGATAAAGTTCTTACTAAATAGTTTATCAAATCTTGAGATAAAAAGTTGTAATTAGAAGTATAAGTTTCATTGCTACTAAATAAATGATTAGCCAAGCTATAGGACTGAATTTCCATGGGAGAAAGGTGTCTCGCTTAGGGAGAAGTAAAGAGAGACAATTTATTAACTCTTTCCTAGAGGAGGGTGAATCCTTAGTTAGAAATCAAAGTGGGTATGATAGGGTTCCTCTCCCTTCACCTTGGGCAACAATAATTTGGTATCTCATTAAATACTTACTTTGAAAAGTAGATTTTCTCTTATTCATGGTTTCAACTTGCCTCTACTGTATTACTTTAGGCACAATAACTTGATAAGCTTTTCTTTTTTTCTTTGTCATCCTTGGATTGTTGTATTAAGAATGGGCCTTCCCCTCCAGTTCACCAAGGTTTAATTTATTGTATTTATTAGTTTAATCTTAGTTTAACTTGTATTACTTCTCATTTTACATATTTTAAAGTCTACCCCTATCTTGATGAGAACCCCTACTAAGATCTCCAACCCTAACCCTAGTGGTAAAGGTAAAAAGAAGCATAACAAGGACTCTCTCATTAAGTCCCAAACTCTCATTCTTTAAGGTAAGGATAAGAAGAAGTCTTCCACTACCCCCAATGATTCTAGTCAATTTGAGTCCCCCACTCCCACCATTAGTGATATTGATATTGTTACTTCAGTGTTAAATAATCTTGCTCAAAATTCTAAGGAAAATAAAGGTAAATATAAAAAAATGTGGCCCTACCTAGCCATAAACAAATCCTATTGTCTCTAAAAGAGAATGAACCCAAAATGAAGTCCCCCACTAAATCTAGTGTGGTGCCTTAGAAACCTATAAGAATTAAATCAATTACTACTCACCTTAACATTGATGCAACCTTAATGCCTCAAGACTTGAAAGAGAAGGATAATAATTTGGAAGGTGTTTATGCTAGGTTTGTTAGAGGAGGGAGAAGGTCTTCTAGGTTGGCCAAAAATTATAATGTAGTCAGTAGTGAGAGGTGCCCTATGGAAAAAGATGGAAACTAAGAGGGCAATATAAATATTAGGGAGATAAAATTAAATTCAAACCATTCTTATAATTTGAATTGCATTGAGGAGACTCTTATGAGGAATATTGGATTTTGTATTCCCCCCAATGATACTAAGATCACTATGTCTCTCTCCCCCAAGAAAGTTGAAGAGGATGAGTAGGAGGTTGCAAATAAGGAGAACACTAACTTCAATTATAACTTTACAAAGGATATCCAAAAATGTATGAACTATAGTGAGAGCATGATAGAGGTGGCCAATAAATAAGACAACCTCCTTAATAGATTAAAAAGCTTCAAGATTCCATGAATGAGGAACATAATTGTGATAGTTGGAATGAGAAGTGGATGGAGATGAATGTGAGAATGAACATTATCCAAAAAAGGAAGATCAATATTGAAGGGACTATGAATGAGCTTGTTAAAATTAATGATTATATGATGAGATATGTTTTTGAAATTTCCATTCTTTAGTCCAAGCTCAAAAAATGTAAGAAAATGTAGGATGAAGCTACTAAAAGTTCCAAGAAAAGGATGAACAATATTGACGACAATACAGACATAGGTATTGTTTTGTGGGAGGACAAGATAAAGGCTATGTGTAATGACTAGAGAGACTTGATTTCCCATTATGAGTTGTGATTCTTTCCTTTTTTATTATTTGGTGTTGTTTTGATGTTGTTTGTAGTGTTGTGTGTTTACAATTTTTTGGGTTAACTTTTTGTCATGTTTTGGTAGTGTGGCCTAGTATGGATTTGTATTACTAGCCAGTGCTCTCTATTCCATTTTTGCTATGTTTTATTTTTTATCTCTATTTTTATGTTTTTGATATGATAAGCAGCATTTACAGGGTGTTGTACCCTACACGAAGAGCCCCAAGGGCCAGAAAGTTCCAGAACAACAAAACATTAAACAAACTTAAACACCAAAAAACATAACCAAAACAGGATGTAGATCAACAACACTCTAGACCAACAACTAACCAGCAGCAGATTAGCTAGCTTTTTCCCAGTTCTTCGACAACAGCTGAACCATATCTCTATTTTTATGTTATGATTCTAAACTCTTTGCTTATGTAAGGGACTAGGACCCTTTTCCTAGCATATAATATCAAAAACATTTGAATGGAAGAAAATCTATTCTCATTAATAATACAAATAGTTATAAATAATTCCATAGATTATAGTAAAAAAGTGGGCAATGGTTGTGGTTCTTTAAATTACTGTATGTATGTGCCACTACCATCAAAATTCATTATTAACAAAGCAACAAAATTTTAGGTCAATATTCAAGTCATAAAAATTTTGATGTTACAAATTATGGAAATTTCTAAAACACGCTCACATTGTAAATCATAAAAAAGTATGAGCCACATAAACATCACAAAGCCTAATTAGAGTTTTCTTAAGAAATTAAAATTGAGAGATTTTAGTTTACATATTATTCTCGACACCTAATAGGATGAGTATTTGAGGATTGATTTCATCCAATGTCATGTTCCTAATACCTCTACATTAATCCACATACTCAAGCTAAGTTTCCTAATATGAAACTCTACCAATGAATATGGGAATTTGAAATTGATGATTTCCCTTAAGTACCACACCACTTTGATTATTTGAATAAAGGGGAACATTTTTAGGGGCACCACCCTACATAATATGCTAGATTTATGATTAACACAAGATGAAGGATCAAACAACAAACAAAACACCTTCCATGCAAGAGTTCTGCAAAACAAAGATTTGTTATTCCTTAACAAGAAAATACTTACAGAATGAATAATACAAAGAGAGAGAGAGTGTGTGTGTGTGCTTTATAATAGCAACCCTAAATGATAAAGGGATTAGATCATGACAAGTGTCATCATCTTGTGTGATGAGACAAAATGATCTAATAATAACTCTTCAGATAAGAGAAAAAAAACACTCCTAAGTTTAGCTTAAATGCATGGGAATAGATAAAGTAGAATAATAATTAATTAATTATTATCTAACACATGATTACTCTAACATAATAGTGGTGGGTTCTAGACCTATTATGCTTGCATATCTTACCATATCTATTGCATGCAAAAGCAAGGACACAAGGAGGTACCTTGGTCATAATTCATGTGTATGGCCTTTGTATTTGACTTGGTCTAGAGATCCATTAATTATTGACTTTAAGGCCATCTTAGAAGTTTGATTTAAAAATTGTGAATGGTATATGAAATCAAAAAATAGTATTTAAACCTAAAACAAGAACATAACATTGGAAAAAAAAATGATTATATTTCTACTTACCCCTAGTTAATATAAAATCTTGTATGTTAAAACATTCATTGATGTTAATAAGTTTTTGTAACTTATAATTTGAAGATGAAATCAAGCTAGAATAAAGAATTTTTTATCACTTTAATATAGTGTAATCATTTATATTTTATTTTCTATAGTTTATATAACATCCAAAAGGCCAACATCTCAATTTTGTCTTTCTCACTTTGCAAATTTCAAATTCTTTGTGCACATGGTGGTTGATTCAATTGGGGAGCATCATGGTTCCCCCCTCTATCTCATTGAAATGGGTGCACATTTTGCACATGTTGGCCCCCCATCATTGGGGGACCCTCCTTCCACAAACTCTTTTATTGAATGGTGTGGTTCTTGTGAATCCTATTATACCAATCCTTAAGGTTTGGAAAAATGTTCTCATCGATGCAAATCAAGATTACTTTGAGGGGGAAAATTCTTTGTCAATTTTTTGAGTTTGAATCTAGTATGATGATAACTCTTCTGGAGTCCATGATTGAAAGGATAGTTTCCTCTATGGAGAATACTCTAGGAGGAAAAAAAATTACTTTCGTCCTTCCATTGATATGGTTCACTGATGGACTGCAGCCAAATGGCATTTGAAGGGTAGTTTCAAGGTGAGCACCATAGTAGGAGGCTTATTCTTATTCAATTTCATATCTAAATACAATATTCTACTAACCCTCTCCTTGGCCCCTTGGTTGTATGGTAAACATAACTTATACCTTTATTGGTGGAAGCTAGGGTTTGACCTAGTAGTAGATCTCAACAAAGCTTCTCCTATCTAAATATTTTTCCAATGGATTGGGAACTCTCTCAATCACTTCATAACACCAGATATCATAAAAAAGATGAAATACAAGTTATCTTTTTCCCAATAAAGGCATAAGCTATGTTTACCATACAACCAAGGGGCCAAGGAGAGGGTTAGTAGAAGATTGTCTTTAGATGTTATGAAGCATTCTCATAGTAAATTGGTTGGGACCATTTCATCTTTCTCAAAATTTACTACTTTGAACTCTAAATATGGGAAATGGTCACAACCAATTTACTATGAGAATGCTACTATATTCTGCCAAAATGTTCTAAATCTGGTGATTTAATCTTTGACTACAAAGCCTCGATAAAGGATCAACAAAAACTCAAAGGACTTGTGGTGCTTCTAGGTAACTCCTCAAAGGGCTATCCCTTCAAAGAGGATATTTGTAACATCCTTACAGCCCATCCTAAACCTAGGAATAAGGAAGCAAATTTTGCTACTCATCCAACACCCGCTATAGATAACAATAGTAGTGTCTAATGTTTCCCTACAGAAGAGTGTGTTGTCAAGGAATGAATTCAAATAAAAGTTACCATTTGAATGGAAGGATAAGAAAGAAGGG
>VDFB02382847.1:47245-66442 GCA_007258455.2 Sequoia sempervirens
TTTTTCCCATAGATGGGGTTTACAGTTATACCCAAACTCCTTTGAAAATTCTAAAATTATAGTGAGGCAGAATACCAAATGGGAACCACTGTCGTTGGGTTAGTCAAAACTCAACTTTGATGGGGTTTCCAAAGGTAACCTAAGCACTAACAGTATGGGGGACATCATAAGGAATTATAATGGTATTTTATTATTAGATCTATGAGGGGCATTGGGGAACAGTCATCTATGGTGGCTGAAGCTATGGCTATGTTAGGGGAAATTAAAATTGTCTTTAAAAATAAAAATATTGTAGGTGGAAAGTGGCTCTAAAACTATGATAGATGATGTCAAAGGTAAAGGGGTGATAGGATGGACTTTTTCTAATATTTTTTCTGATATTTAGAACCTCTTAATGGATTTGGAGAGTAAATATTTCTCATTTTTATAGAGAAGGTAATCAAGTGGCAGATGCTATGGAAAACTTGGGGATTTCTTTGGATTCAACCAAATTTTGGAGAGATAAATCTTGTCTTGCAACCAAGGTTAAAGGTTTAATCCTTGAAGAACAATATACCATCATTCAAAATGTGGAAAGCTCAAACTAATCTCTTAAGGGTTGTCCTAATACTCATTCTTACACTTGTCATAATTTATTTCCTTAACATGATGGGCGGGTGGTCATGAACTTGGATTATGGATGAGGAAATAAACACGAGGACAATTGATCTTATGATCATGTGCCTTGAGGCTACTATTATTAATATAAATTTAAGGATGACCATGATATTATATGATCAAGAGAAAAAGGTATGTTCAAGTCTTGAGGTTTATAATAATGATTAGCAATTTAAAAAGTGTTCATTGGCTTATGATAAATATCCCACCACCCAAGTTGGCTCTTGTTAATCCTAATAAGTGAAACTACAACTTTGGTCACATGATAAATATTGTTGGAATGTGGGTGTGGGTTTCCCCAGCTTAACTATGATAACAATCTAACAAATATCTAGATAAATTGGATATGGCCATCAGTTTCCCAAATCCTGGACATGACTTGCTGGATATTTTCCTCAACACCTCACATGGCTTGGATTATTTTAAATTCATTAAATAAAAACCATATTTCATTCATAAAATAAATTTCTACCTTATTCGCATAAGTCATCATAGAGAGAAATGTATTTAGGGTTACTAGCTTAATTTGCAACTGACAATGGGTGGTGAAGGGTCAAAATGAAGCTTGGATCCTATGAAGAGTTCAGGAAAGACCCTCTTCTTTGGCATATTTGCATGGAGGGATGGATTGCATCATTGATGGAGAGTATTAGTGGTCATGATGAGAATCTTTCAATTTAATTCACTAATTTTTGGAACCATAGATAGGTTAAAGTTGGTGGGATTTCTTTTGAAGTTAGTGAAGATGTCATTATGCATGCCATTGGCCTTTGTTGTAATGGACAAAAACTTATGAAGCACATGAAGGCTCAAGACATGGGCAGCATGAACTAGTTCTTCAAAAATGGAAAAAACCCTATCAAATTGCATGTGGGTTACGACCGCTATAAGCTCTCCACTCCTTAGGACCAGGTATGCCTAGTGATAATGAAATATGTTACTCTCACAAGCCCCCTATCCCACTCCATGAGGGTTTGATTCTCAGGTTATACAATTTTCACCTAGCTATCTACCCCCCAATCCAATTAGGGCTACCCTTGTGTATGACATGTGTGTTGTCCCTCCTCAACCTAAAATCCATATGGACACTTGCAATGAGGGCTCTATTAAACCCTCTTCTAAAATAAATTTATCTCCACTTGCTAAACAAGCTAACCTTATTCCTAATCTAAAACCCCCTGCCAAGCAACCAAAAAAGAATACAACCCATAAATATCTAAGTCAGAAATCTATGGTTGTTGGGTTGTGTGAGCTCAAAAATAGACCTCCCAAAAATCCTAGCAAACAAGCCCCCAATAAAAAGAACAAAAAAGCTACCTTCTTGTAGAGTCAAAAATTGCATACCCTTGCAATTTCACCTACACTTTTGTATCCACTTTAGTGTCCACTCCCCCAGTGTTTTTTAGGCTCATCTTAGCCCTTGCATTAGCATTTTTCCCTCTCAAGATGCTCAGGGTCCTTGTTAGTATCTACCTTTGCATGTGAGTTTTGTGTTAACCTTATGTTTTCCTCATTTCCACTATTTTTTAGCATGATTTGTTTGGACACTAGCACACTATGAGGATGTATACGCGTTGTGCTAGTGTCCCACAACATTTCAACATTCAAAGGTCATTTTGATCATTTTTTCACTTGTCACCTACCTAGGTCAATGAAAACAACTTGAGACTATTTGTAATGGCTCGACAACCTCCTTTTCCCTCCTCTTCTCTCTTTTAAATCTACCTTTTCACCCCTCTCTTTCTCTCTTAGACATTCTCTCTTTTCTTTTTCTCTAAATCTATCTCTCTTAAGCTTGAGCTCTCTACATCTTGCTACATCAATCTTAGGATCTCACAATAGTCTTTACAACTCTCTTGGCTCTCACAACTCTCTCTTTCTTTATCTATCTCTTTGTATTCCTCAAGCCTTACTAGTAATATCCATTTATCTTACATCTTTGAGCATCTTGGGATTTATCTCATCCCTTTCCTATTCATTTATTATCTTGTCTAGTTATCTTTTGATCTCTCTATCTATCTAGTTGTTCGTGGAGGTGGAAACACCGAAATGGGGGTTTGACCATGGAAAGCCCCTAAACAACCCCAATATTTTCCTCAATATTAATGTGTGCAGGTATTGGATATATTCCTGTGTTGGAGGCTTCATCTCTTGGCTCATTATGAGTACTTCCTTTCTCTTCCTTTTTTATCATTTACATTTCACTTAGTTTACATTATTCTAGTTTTTGTCATTCTCTGTTACTTCTTTTCATTTTTAAATTTCCTAGCAATCAAAGTAGTAATAGTCACTTTATTGTTTTTGGGCACACTCTTGATTTTTAGTTTGTACAAGACGTTAGCGCACCGTAGGGATGTCCACACACCACACTATCATCCTTGGCCAAGAGATCAATAGTTTTTCCAGAAGACCTCTGTGACCTACTCTTTCGATTTTTACAACCCTCACCTTTTAATTCTATATAAAACATAAATAAACAAACTTCACTATTTTATCCTAGCACCTGATCTTTGATCTTTGAGGTAATTGAGGGTGTTTTCTCCTTGAGGCCTTGTCATCTTGAGGGTAGAAAATTTCCTTCTCTACACTTCTATGTGGAGGAAGCTACCTCCGATGAGGAGGAGACTAATGTGATCAATAAAAACATAAAAAAATAGGACAATATTAAAGATACTACCCCTACCACTGATGTTGAGAACCCTAGTGTTTGAAGATCACATAAGCTAGCTAGAAAGAAAGCCACTGAGATAATTTTTTATGAGATCCCCAGTGACTCAAATCAAGATAAGAGGGATGAGGAAAGTAACGATGAGGAAAATATAGAGGAAGCAGAGGATTTTGTTGATGGTCCTCGTTTATTCCCATAATTTACTGCTATGTTGAATGAACTAGAGGATTCCACCCCTATGAAATATCACAAGGAGTCTAATTTCCCTAACTGTGAGAAGATGGCCTAGGATTGCATGACTCTTATGTCCAATGTTAAAACTTTTGAAAGGAAACTCAATATCCTTTCATGTTTCACTCTCAATGTCATACACCATTTTGTTGTCACTCTTGCCTCAATGTTACAAGATGAGATAAAGAAACATGACAATACAATGGACCCCATCAAAAGTAGGATACTTTCAAATTCCTCATCGAGGAATTGGTAATCTTCCCAAGTAGGGTGTCCATGTTTACTTTATTTCTAGTTATTACTATGTTGTAGTTTTGTTGTCACTGGTTGATTTGTGGTCTATGACCCTAGACTTTTTATTGCTTAAAACTCTCTACCCTTGGGGCATTTTTGTGTAAGGTTACAACGCCCTATAAATGATTCTTACCTTATCAAAAGCATCCTAAATTCCAATACCCCTTTCTTAAATTACTCCAAATGGAAAGCCTAATAATTTTCTAAATCATGGAACTTTATAATTTAATTTGCTTAATGCATTTATCAAACTATGAACTAAGTATTCAATCTAACTCAAGATTTGTATCTTTCTTTTTTGTGTATTAAGTTAAAACTATAAACTTGTGTGACTTAAACTAGAATTGTAAATTATAATTTTTATGTGTGTTTATGAATTATGTGTGTTGAATATTAGGAGTATGAAATAAATGTGTGTTCAAAAGTTGGTTGATGATTAAAAATTATATAAATTATTTGATTTAATCAAATATCTAGATTCTATATTTAAAATTATGTTTTATTTATCTCTTTGATGTCATGGTGTTTTGATTTAAGTGTGCAGATCACGTGTGACATGGAAAGCCAAATTGTCACAACCCAACTAAATTAGGAATAAAAAATACCAAAACAACTATACAATTTTTTGTATTTATTAGTCTTCTTAATCATTTAGTTTTTTTATGATACCATGTAACGTTTTAATTTACTAGGTTTACAATTGTAGAAGAGATTGTACTAAAGTGTATTCTCTATCAAGGAGTTTAATTATTTTATATTTCTCTAAAAGATAGTTTGATTTCTAATGTTATTTTTAACATTGAACAAATCAATTAAATAATGTAATATTATATGACATCTAACAAGCCTCATAAAAGGTTAAAAAAGTTTAAAATGAATAATATTTATTCATGATTAAAAAATTCTAAAAATGGTTAAATGAGTACCAAATGAAGTAAAGAAACCATCAAATATAAGAAATTTAAATAATAATATCAAACCATCTTTCATTTAAAATAACTCAATGACAAGATAAAGTTATTGTTTTAACATCATATAATATACAATTTGTTTTTCCACAAATACAATGATATATAATATCCTTAGTTTGTCATTACAATTGATTGATCATAATGATGAACATGTTTGTCTTTCCCAAATAATAAAATAATATTAAATAATACATTGAGTTATGGACCTACAACAAAGTAAAAATTAGAACCAATTCATCAATATCATACATGTTCAACTAAATAAATCATTACTAACTCAATACAAACTTATACCTTTATATCAAGTATATATATACCATAATATTGGAGTAAAATTGAAAGGTAGAAAATAGAGAATAATGAGAGAATTTTTCCACCACCCATAAATATCTATATAGTCTCCCTTGTGTGTCACCCCAAAATATGAGACCCTACTCTTCATGAATGATTTCATAGAAGTGTACCTTGTATAAAGAAAGAGAACCAATTGTAGAAGATTAATTGTGATTCCTAAAAAATATAATAAACCATCTCAATAAATTCACCCCCTTGATAGAGGCTTAGAATCATATATCAAATTTTATATCTCATAATAATAAGATAATACCAATTATACAATAGAGGTTACTCTAAAGTGATGACCTTAACTCACCATGCAAAATAATCAATAGGATATATAAAGACACAATGTACTCAGCGCTATCTAAAGATGTCATGTTCTAAATGAAATAAAAATTATTTTATATTGTAAACACCTAAAATATTCCCTAGGTATATTGATTATCACTAAACCTATCACCTAATCCATAATCAACTAATTTCATGACCTGGGCCTATGTCCCATCACCTAGTCTTAATTAACCTAGGACATATCTCTCTCAGCTAAAGTCCATCACTTAAATTAAATAATCTTATTATTTGATTTATCACCTTTTCCATTTCCTCACAAATAAATAAATAAATAGTTACATATTTCCACCTATTATCCACCTCAAACATGTGGCTAAAATCATTAAATAATATTATTATTTAACTAAAATGCATATTCCCTCACCACTTTCCAAGAATATTGGGCACCTAAGAATACTTTTTCATGTTCTTGTTATTCTCTCAACACATTCCAAAGTTATAGCCTTCTTAGGTGCGCATGTCCCTAATTTCCCTCATGCTCACAGCTACTTACTAAATTTGGTAAGTTAATCCTATCCGTTCATAATATAACCACCTTCATCTTCCCCTTGATCCTTGAGAATTTCTCTCGTCCATTTTCCACCATTAATCTCACAATCAAATATTAGCCATCCATTCCCCAATCCCAAAATTCATAAATTTAGGCATCCTCTCATCCAAATTAATCCATTATCACTCATGCTAAGTACATATAAAATTGGTGGTAGGTAGTTGATAGCAATATTTTACTTCATGGGAATGCTTCTCTTTGTATAATGGATGATGTTATTGGTCCCAATTAAGAGGCTTAGGATGTTGTAGATGTGGGATGTTAGTATGGATTGAGGAAGTAAGGAAATGATGGGTGGAAGGAGGATGCTTAGAAGAGTTATGGATGGCCTCTATTTTGATGTTTTCATTGGATAAGGTTACCCCAACTATCATTGATTTGTCACCATTAGACTTCTTACTTGGAGATGTGTAGACAAGACCTTGATAGCCATAATTTTCATGTGTTGAGATTGGTTCTATAATTACTTGTTCATGAAGTCCTAATCCTTCACCATTTTAGCCCATGTTTTGACAAATTTTGTTTGCCATAGGATACATTTCACTTTTGAAACAGGATGCAAATCCATCATTAGGAAACCTTGACTTAGGAGAGAGGTCTATGTTGTCTTCTAGAAGAAGGCCAAATAGTATGAAAGTTCTTGAACCAAGGTTGTCAGATGGTTGTGTTTTCTCTTTGTTTTCCATCACGGTACCTTAACCAATGATATGCTCAATTTCATCAACCTTATCTTGTGAATCCTTATACATAGTGGGATCCATATCATTCTTTTGACTATCTATGTTACTAGGGAAGGTAAATGTCTCATCTTGGGAAATGGAAGCTTCAGGAGTATGGATGTTCTAACCTTTGACTTCATGGTCATGGATGGGATAAAGGTGGAGTAATGGATCATCTTGGATTTATGTATCAATGGAAGGATCATGATAAAAGATCAAATTTTGGGTGTCATTATCATGGATAGGATCTTGATCAAAGATGGGATTGTCATGGGTTTCATAATAATCTATTGGATCTTGGTCAAAGATTAGATTAACATGAATATCATGACCATTATTGTAGATTTTCTCAATAACTTGGTCTTGATTAATGTTAGAACTTGTTGTGACATGCTTTAGAGCAATTTCTTTACATAGCCTTAGTTCCTTCTTAGATAAGATAGATACACTTTGTGTTGATTTAATATTCCCTATATACACTAGGCCTTTGATATATGTTCCTAGTGTCACATTTAATAGAATGATCAAACTAGTGGGATATTTTTGGACCTTATGACGTTTATGGATTTTGGACCTTTTTTATTTTATGGATTTTATGAAATATTTATGTTTATCTTCCCATGTGGGTTTAATCATGGAGATGGTAGTATTTTATCTAGGATACGTATAGTGGTAGGAAACTCATGGATAGGTTTTTTGGAACTAATTTCTTGGATTTGTTGTTTTGTTCCTTATCTCATGCAATTAGTCTTGGAAAACATCTTTAGTAGATTGCGATGAATTAAAGGACTTGGGTGATAATAATTTGGAGGAAGTGGATGCAAATGATTTGGGATATGAGGATTATCTAAGTGAGTTGGGTGAAGAGCATTCAAATGAAATGGATAGGAGAGACAATGGATATTGTTTTAGGATGGTGTTTTCCTTGCCAAAGGTGCGATAAGGATGATTATTGGTTGTGTGATGTTGATTAATGAGGTGGTTAGTGCTTGGGAGGTCCTAGCTTTGAGGGATATGGAAGTTGATTGTGGGGTGTATGGAATCTATGACAAGAAGGTTTGTATAAATCTTTAATGAGTGTTGTAAATCCTCACTAGCACTATTATGAGTGCTACCAAGACTACTATGTTGTAAGTGACCCATAGAACCACTACCACTTGGCTACAAGTGACTCATAGAACCATGTCTACTTACCTACAAGTGAATTGTAGTAACACCTTGGTAGTAAATAGAATAACCTATATTTCCCTATAAATACTTAAAGACTCTCTTCACTATGGCCCAATGATCCTTTCCAATATTAACCATAAATAAACTCAATATTCCCACTACTTGGGTGATGTCTAGTCTAGTTTAAACCATCACATACAAGAGGATTTCACCTAAACTAGAATAAGGTACATGTGCCATTTAATTTATCTTTCTAGATGTCAAAGGACACTACTTAACTAAAATATTTATTCCCATAGAAATAGGAACACATTGATTTATAGCAGCTCATGTTGTAACACTACAAAATAGAGTCAGCATACTTCCTTTAGCTCAAAAAGGTTTTCCGTTAGCTCTATCTCTTATGATATCCTTACATAATATAAACTTAGTAGCCATCAAATTCTTCATATCAAACTATAATGATGACTAAGAATTCAAATCCATAGTAATATCCTTATTGTTACCAATCAACAACATGTTATAAATATAAAAAGCGATAACAAAATAATCACCATCATGCTTATAATAAACATAATTATTTTATTTGGATCTAGAAAGTCACAAATTGAAAACATATGAATAAAATTTATAGTCCAACATTTGAGGAGATTATTTGAGACTATAAAGAAATTTATTTAAGTTACAAACCAATGACTCCTTATCCTTTACAATGTAGAGCTCCAACTATGTCATGCAGATATATTCCTCTAGGTCTTTATATAATAAATTTATCTTCACATCAATCTACTCAATATTAAGTTTAAAAGAAACAATAAAATATAGTGAATAATTTATGAGTGTAATATTGAAATTGAATAAAAATCACACCAAAATCTATTCCCCTACCTAGTAATAACCCTTAGAAACTAACCGTGCTTCGTACTTCTCAACTTTTCCCTTAGAACTAAACTTCTTCTTGAAAGCTCAATCAAAACTAATAACCTTCCTCCCCTTAGGCTATTGAACCAAATTTTATGTGTTGTTTTTCTTCAATGGTGTCATCTCCCCATCCATGGCCAACTTCTAGGACTTGTTGGTATTTATCTCCATTGCCTCTTTCACAATTCTAGGCTCAAAAAAAATAGTATAATAAATAAATATACATCCAAAATAAAGTGGGATATACCTATTTGGTTGTCTCCTTTACCAAGTGGGCCTCCACAAAAATTGAGGTGGTTGTTCTTCCTCCAAGATATTAGATCTATCTATTCTATCCTCATTTGGTCCATGTTGAACCTTTACTTTAAACTCAAGAGTAGCCTCCTCACTCTTTGGAATAGACCTAAGCTCCCTAAACAACACATTTCAACAATACCCCATATTTCTTATCAGTGGATTTCAAATCCTTTTACATTATCATTAGTGTAGTTGAAGATATATACTTGGTCACTTTAAATCTGACCTCTTATCCTTAGTCACATGAACATATTCCTCATAAATAAAGACTATAGTATGTTGAAGTGATGGACTCTTCCCCATTCAAACCTCCTCTAGGGTTTTCCTATAAGCATTGATGTAGGAGATCTATTAACTAGATAGATATTTGTACTAACTACTTTTTCTTAGATTATTTTATCCAAATGGGTTCAACTAAGTATACTCCATTACTTTCCTATTCAACCTCTTCACAACATTTTGACAAGAGATGTATGAGTTTTTCTTATGTTACATATTTCATTATCCTTACAAAATATCAAATATTGCTAGGTAATATTCCCCACTATTGTCTATTCTTAGCATCTTGGTTTTATTTTTTGTTTGATTCTCCACAAGAGCCTTAAATTATTTGAACTAATTGAATATCTCAAATTTATTCCTAAGGAAGCATACCCATGTCTTATTGGAGAAACCAACAATGAAAGAATTAAAATACAAGGATCATGCAAGAGAAAGTAGATCAACAAGACCAAAAAAAGTCTATGGATTAAATCCAAAATCATTATAGATCTAGTAGATCTTGAATGAAGCTAAACACAAATTTTCTTTCCATTTAAAAAATGTTCAAAAAATTAAAAATCTAAGGAACAATCAACCAAACCCTCTATAAGATTTTTATTTTTAGAGTTTTTGAGGCCTTTCTCACCAAAGTGGCCCATGTTCTCATGCCACAACACAATAATTTTTAGTTGATGAATTTCTCTTTGAGGTAAGAGATTTCTTAGGAAGCCAAAATACATTTCCAAGTGCCACAAGTCTCTCTTTCCATGTACTAATTTTGTAGGTGTACATGTTCCAAGTACCTTCGTCATAGGTGTATGACCTAAAAAATGGCTATGAAATTGAATAAAAAATAGAAAATAAGACAATTCACAATCAAATTCAATGAAATATCACACCAATGAAGTATAAAGGAAATGACATGAAATAGATACTACAAACCTACATGACTCCTTTGCTTAACTCTATTGTTCTCCTCTTTGCACCTTGGATAAAAGTGTAGTGATTGATTGCTCTCATATTTTTAGCACAAGCACTTTGATATAATATGAGTATATATTTCTTTCCAAAATGAGAGAGAGAGAGAGAGAATAGATGATAGGAGGGTTGTATTTATAGATTTTTTGTGATATCAATCAACAGTTAAGATCTGATGAGAGATTGAATAGATCAATGGCTCAGAATTGATGAGGAGTTAACTGACCTCTTGATTGTCGCTAATGGGTCGTATGGGTTAGTTAAGAGAATTTATTGAAGAGATAGTTGTAACTGACGATCAATTAAGAGAATTGATTGAAGAGTGGACCGAAAATGAGTCTCAATTAGTTGGTGAGGTGGAAATGCATGGGTAATTAATCATAAATTGATTATTAATTACATGTACAAATGGATAAATAAATAAAATAATCATTTTTTTTTTAGGAGAATAATTATGGAAGAATAAATTGAATAAATTAAATAATTTAAAATAATTATTTAATTGGAGAAGTGGAAAGATGGGAAATTAATTAAATAATAATGAACTATTTAAATAATTGGAAAAAGAGGAATAATTAGTGAGTCAATTAAATAATAAAAATTATTCAATTAATGTAGAGGAATAAGTGATAATATGATGAATTAATTAAATAACCCAAAATTATTTACTTAATATGGGAATTAGACGGAAATTTAAAAATTTAAATAATTAAATAATTATTTAACTATTGAAAATGATTTTGGATTAATTAAATAATAAAATTATTTAATTAAGATCGAAAGAATAATTAGTGTGATTTGATGATGGAATACATTAGTCAATTTTAAGTGTCTACAATAGGTATCAAATTTGTAAGTTTTCTTGTTGAAAGTCTCTTTATTATAGGTGTCATTATGCTATTATACTAAGTGTTGAAATTAAGATTAGAAAGATTTCCAACTCAAACTCCTTTTATAAACACCTTATCTTCATAAAAAATCTTACACCCATCCTTGTTGAATACCACCTACATACCTGCATAAATCATCTAACTAATAGATAATAAGTTCCATATCAAACCCAAAATGTGCATTACTCTAGAGATGCCTTTGATTTCCTATAAATGAATATAATATTAACTTGAACACACCAAAATACTCAAAAAATTGTTACTAAGGTAAACCTTTTCCACCATTAAAGCTTTCATTATCAAAAAATTAATCCCTATGAGGAGCCATGTGAAATAAGCTCTAGATTTGATCATCCATGCATCCTCACATGCATGCATGGCTAAGGCTGCAACAAACACATCACTAATATCATCCTAATAAGTAATAAAATTTAAATAATCATTTAATTCATTCTTGTCCTTCTTCTCATTTTAATCCTTCTTTATCTAGCCTTTTTTACCATAGTTCTAGCATTTAACCTTAGATTTATTAGGAGAATTAGATCTTCCTCTAGACTTGGATATTTATTTATGTTTCTTCTCATTCTTACTCTTTCATTTCTTCTTCAATCTACCTCAAACCACTAAGACATCCTAGATGGAATCCAATTTTTTTTGTCTCAACTCCTTTAAGGGTAGAGTACCCACCACGTATTCAAGTGTAAGCTTCATGGTAATACTACTTATTTTCATCACTAGGTTGTCTTGTTGGCACCACATTTTGATGTGTCTTGATTTTTCTTCATTTTTATCCCGTGTTATTCATTTGACCTCATTTACCTAGTGTTGATATAACCAATTCAAGAAATCAATTTTTTGAATTTTTTAGTTTTTTAGGGAGATCCTTAGGGTTTTAGTATTCTAGTTTGTAAGGGTTTTCCTTCATATTTTATGACTAAAACCCAACTTATTTTGTGCTTTTTCCTTTTGCATATGTGATTATTGTATTCTTTTGTTCTAACATTGCCTAGTTTTTCTAGTTTATTCACTTCAATTTTATAACATGATCCCCTTAAATGTCATAGTCTTACTAACCCTTTGCTTTCACTTAATAGTGTTTTCCTAGGTATATTTTATTCTCTATGTTATCTAGTCGCATTAACATTGCAACTTTAAATTCCCACTAGTGTTCCATGTGTTAAATTTAATTGCATCGTGGAGGCTCTTTGCATCATGATTTTGAATGTGAGCCCCACTTTCACTTTCATGATGCATGATGAGAATGAAGAGTTAAATTTGGTCATGTATATTGGCTTAGTGATTGTGTCTCATGAAAAAATGTTATAATATAATTGGTCCACATGTTATTCACCCCAACATATAGTGCTCCTATTGGTATATGTGTATTATGTGTCTCTTTGGTGGAATTAGGTGTAGTGAAAAGAGCATAAATTTGATGCCTAGAAGTATTTTTCCATCACCAAGGGTCTTTTCATGAAATCACAATGCACAATATCCATTGATCTTCTTCAATTGAATACATAAATGGTTAGTATTCAAGGAAAATTTGAAGGAGCTAATAGTCCCACCATTAATATTTTAAAAATGTGTTGAACAAGGCACCAAAGGAATATTTAACATGTCACACCATTTCTGCACAACTAGAGAACCATTTATGATTTGATGAGGCCCTACAACTTCCTGATCACATTGTCTTCCCAAAGGTAATAGTTCATCATAACTAAATATATACAAATTTAATGGTGGAGAAGGTAGATTTCCCACATAAATATTAATGTAGCATGGTTTTCATGACCTCAATTATTGTAGATTTTGTAGGATTTTTGTTGGCCACTAGAATGGGAAGCTAGCCATTTTTCTAGAATTTATCTTGTGACAAGTATTACCCATCTATGGTGACAATTTTGGTATTATTTTCTATATAAGGGATGATTTTTTTCTATTTTATGAGGATGGAATATGGAAAAAGGGGAAAACAAGGGAGAAAAGTAGAGGATGAAATTTGCTCAACATAACCCTATGGTTTTAGTTTCTAACTTTGGGTAAAGCATTATGATACTATTATGATCAAGATTTATCCCAAAGTTTTAATAAAAACTTATAAACCTTTGAAAAGTGAAAGATTAAAATCATAATTGACCTTGATTGTCACCCTGTATATGGTGTACATTTGAATGTGTTGTAGATTAGTTGTCTAGCTAGATGACTATAAGATCCTTGCAAATATTTTGCAAGGTATCTTTTCAAGGAAATAAACGAAATGTATGTATATGATCATGGACTACTAACTAGACCCATTTTAATATTTTATAAATATCTATTATCTTTGTGAATGTATGTGTAGAACCTATTTTGTCTATACATATTGGAAAACATAGTCTTTTGTGATGTCTTCATTAAGGTATCACTAATGGTTTCAAATATTGCATATTTTGAATGAACTCAATAGTTTTATTTCCTAATTGTATATATACACTAGTTTTCTATTAGATCCACATTCCCATCACCCTACAACACACTCATAACAAATCAATTTAACCATTTTTTAGTTTTACTTGATTTAGTGTATTCTCACTATCATTTCTAAATGTGTATAATAACATAATGGATTATCATAAAAAGTATTCATAGACATTCATGTGGTAGATTATTTTATTTAATATGGAGCTAGATAAATATTACATAATATCATATAGGAATGAATTGACAACTAAAATATGGGTGCACTATGCAATGTGTATGGTTTGGGTCAAGGTAAGTGTTTTGTTTATGTGGAAATAACTATTGAAACACCATAGGGAGTCCCCATTTGGTTTATTTGAGTCATAAGTAAAGGAGGTTATACCCACCTCAAAAATTGGTCCTCAATTTACCAAGCCTATTCAGAAGTGTGTGGTATTTTCTCTAAATTTGACACCCTAAGCATTTGTGAAAAGATTCAGCTAAAGGGCTTTGGGATTTACAAATCAAGCTACCAATAAATTGGCATCATTATCAAGGATATGATATCTTGGTTCTCATCTTAAAGACCTTAGAAAATCATAATAAGGAATTAGGTTTTTTCTAATACCTTTAAGTTCTAACTATTAGAAAAATATATCTCTTCTTAAGTAAAGAGTGGTGAATCTATTTCATTCAACCTAGAACCAACAATTAGATCAATATAATTTGAGGTGGAGAGAAGAAGGTAATCCAAGTACCAGTAAGAACAAGATGAAGCTTCTACTAGTAAACAAATACATCCATCACTGGAAGCTCAAAATTATGATAATTATTTCAAACCTCCCCATCCAATTTTAGAAGTGAGAACTTTAGGTTACAAAGATAGTTTATGCATGAATTCCAAAGAGAAATACTTATACACTTATAAAAAATTCAACTAATAGCATAATTAGAAAATATATAAAAATACAATAGTTTGAATATGAGATGAAAAGAGATGTTATTTTTGGGAGGAGAAAGGTGCATAAAATGATTGATGAGAATTTATATAGTTGTGGCATATAATATTAGGATTTGATGACTTTATTGCCACCATTCCACTTCTCCCAAAACAACATATAATTATGAATTTGAACAATATCTAATATGTTTCAGGTTAAATAGGAGGTACTTGATATTTTGATAATAGTCGATTCCTAGAAGGCTCATGTACAAGAATATGATATGGTTATTGGTAGAAGAAATATGGATAAAATCCTTGATGTGTGTATGCAGTATTTTCATAATAGATATCAAGAAATTTCTAACCAACATCCCCCTTCCCCTAACATATCTTGTGAAGATGAAAGTAAAAAGTATTAGACACGCCTTGAGTTATTAGAATCTCAAAGAAAAAAATGGACATGTTAATTTTCTCCTAATAAATAGAAAGGAAGATTTCCCTTATGATGATTATGAAAAATATCATAAGGATAAGGGTGCTCACATACAAATGGATGATGTTAATATTGGTGGAAGAGATAGGAATTGATAATATGATGCACATATACCTCACCTATTTCCTGCTTCTCCAAGTTCTTCATATAGATTTTATGCAGGAGCATCTAGGTGTATGAAATCTGCTTAATAATATATATATATATATATATATATATATATATATATATATATATATATATATATATATATATATATATATATATATATATATATATATATATATATATATATATATATATATATATAAATATTTTTCCTTTTCTCAATTTTGGTGTGTTGTTGGTCTTGCAAGCATGAAATAATTCTTCATCCTTGCTTCCTTCAGCTATTTCTAATGCAACCCCCTTTCCTACACTTTTGTTTGGCATGAACTTTAGATGCAATGTTTAAGTATTTGATGTAAATTCAAAATTACATCTTGGAAACAAATTAAAGAATGAATTTCTTATTGCTTTGTAACTCTCAGGATTAAATTAAAGAATTGGAATAAATGTTTTCCAATGGTGCTCGGTGGTTGGGAGTGGAGGTGTAGAAAGGAGCTAGTGGGTGTCAATTTGGGAAAAGACTTAAATTTTTCCAGGAAAAACAACCAAGGAGCTGAATGCATGATACCCACGCCCAGGAAGGAGTAATGAGCATTCTAGATGTTTGACTAGCATTTTGGAGAGAGGGAGATTATCTAGGTTGTAACTGTGAGACCCAATCTCAATAAACATGACATAACTTTCTCATATCATAACGAAATCAAAAAATTCAAAATGTTATAGGAAGCTAGAAAAGAGACACATAAAACTCATAAACTATTTTAAAATATTTGTTAAGTGTGAGGGAGTAGTAATGGACAAAAAGTGATGAGTTTGTGGAGTTGTAGCTGATTTTTGGTCCATTTCCAGAACTTGCCTGGAAAAACTTTGCATATTTGTTCTTAATCTTGCCTATAGATGATTGTTGTTGCATATTGAGATTTCATGAAATATTTAATTGTTAATTTCTTAGACTTATAGTATTTCTTTGAATGCAAATAAATAATTTTGTGTTGGAGATTTTGTTTAAATATTGTTTAAGTGTTGTTTTTTTTGTGAAATGAGGCTACAACAATTGACAAAACTCTTTGTTTTCTCTTGTTGAACTGCATCAATTGGTATTGAAGCATAATTGTAAAGGTTTGGAAGAGGAAATGGCACATAGAGGATGAGGCAAAGGAAGAACCCCATGAGGAGAAGAAAATCCAACACTTATGGAAGCAATAAGAGGAATAACTGCAAGGCTAGAACCCATTGAAACATCTCAACGAAGGGGGATTCCAGTTGCAGATGTTAGTGAAGATGAGGAAGAGGTTCCAGAAGTTGCAGAAGTGCAAGGAGATGCACAAGAGGAGATATTTCTTCAAGTACTAGCAAAACTTGAAAGTAATCCGAGGATGGATCCACCAAGCTACAATGGGAGTATGAATCCAGAAGAGCTTATTGACTAGATTGCAGAAATGGATAGGTATTTTGATTTAGAAACCATTGAAGAGAAGATTAAGGTGAAATATTTTGGCACTAGGTTGAAGGGACGTGCATCCCTATGGTGGGATCAAGTGCATATTGAAAGACGGAGGAGAGGAAAAGAAAAGATTGGATCATGGGAGAAGATGGTTGCAAAGTTGAAGGCTAAATTCTTGCCTATAAACTATCACATTAATTTGTTTAAGAAACTTAAAAATATTAAACAAAGAGATATGAATGTCATGGAGTACACAAAATGATTCTACAAGTTGGAATTTGTGATGGGCATATTGAAGATGGTGAAGAACAAGTTGCAAGGTATGTGAATGGGTTGTAGATTGCTATCCAAGATGAGCTTAGAATGTTGATGATAAGAACAGTAGAGGAAAAGTTGGAAAGAAGGCATCAAAGTAATTCTAGAAGTAGATGAGAAAATTTCAAAGGTAGAGAACAAGAAAATAATGGAAGAGGACAACCAATAAAGGAGGGAGACACAAGTTGGTCTCAAACAAATTATGGTTCAAATGTGAGAGGAAGAGGAGATTCCTTAAGGGAAAGAGGTGAAACTTCAAGAGGAAGGAGAGATTATGGAAGGGGAAGAGGATTTTTGGGAGTTTGTTTCAATTGTGGAGAGGTTGGTCATAGGGTATTTGAATGCACTCGAGTGCAACAAGATGATGCGAAGAGTAAGACTGGGAGAACATTCACCACAGAGGCTAAAGAAGAGAATGAGATAGCAGACGCAGAGGATGGAGAGGCTCTTATGTTGAGGAGAGTGCTCTTAAATCCAAAAAAGGAGTAGCAAGGACCCATACAAAGGAGGAGTTTGTTCAAAACCATTTGCAAAGCAAGGGGAAAGTGTTGCACCATGATTGTGGACATTGGTAGCATGAACAATTTGGTATCCCAAGAAATGGTATAGAAGCTATGTTTGGAGGAAACAAAAAATCTAAACCCCTATAGGGTTACGTGGTTGCAAAAGGGCCATCAAATTTTGGTGAATGAATAATGTTTGGTAAGTTTTCAAATTGGTAATTATAGATATGAGATTATTTGTGATGTAATGCCTATGGATGCTTGTCATATTCTTTTGGGTAGACCATGGCAGTATGACAGGAAGGACATATATGATGGTGAAGCCAACACTTATACAATAACCAAAGATGCAAAGAAATATGTTATGACACCCATTAAGGAGAAACATAAGGAAGTGGCTAGTGATACTAAAGTATGTGTAATCCTAGAAAAACAACTTCTAAAGGAGATGCCAATGGAGGAGATGTGTTATGCCCTGGTTTCTCATCCAAAAGAATTTGGGACAGCAGAAGAAGAGCAAGAATTCCCCATGGAGATCAAAGGTATGGTGGAGGATGAAGCACAAAAACCACTCCTTCATAAGTTTGAAATTGTTTTAGATAAAATTTTGAATGATTTAAAATATGTTAGAGATATTTTACAAAGTTTAAAGGAAGAGAAGTTGTTGGAGAACTTTAAGAAATTGAATTTTATGGAAGAAAAGTCACAAACAAGCATTAAGAGACATAAACAACATGCTGATTTTAGAAGGAGAAGACAAGAATTTAAGAGGAAAGACCCGATTTTAGCTCATCCAAAAAAGGAGAGGTTTTTGATAGGAAAAAGTGGAAAAAGTGGGAGTGTTTCAAATTTCCTTGACACAACACAAAGGGTGCAATAATTACCTGAAAGGAAGAATAAGGAGATTGATAAATTGATGAATTCGATGACAATCAAGAAGACATTGAACAAGGAAAACAAGAAGTATTTGAACAGATGGAAAGAGAGGAATATAGAAGGGGCAACATGGGTTTAGAAACCCAAAATCAAATGAATTTTCATGAGCTCCCACTCATGAAACATTATTTCTTACCCAGGGTGTTTGATGCAGGAGCATCTGGGTGAATCCTACACAACCAAATAATATATTTTATTTTATTTTTTCCTTTTCTCAATTTTGGTGTGTTTTTGGTCTTGTAGGCATGAAATAATTCTTCTTCCTTCCTTCAGCTATTTCTAATAGGACCCCCTTTCCTACACTTTTGTTTGGCATGAACTTTAGATGAAATGTTTATGTATTTGATGTAAATTCAAGTTACATCTTGGAAAAAAATTAAAGTGAATTTTTTTATTACTTTGTAACTCCCATAATTAAATTAAAGAATTGGAATAAATGTTTTCCAATGGTGCTCAGCAGCTAAGAGTGGAGATGCAGGAAGGAGCTAGTGGGTGTCAATTTGGGAAAAGATATGAATTTTTCTAGGAAAAACAATCAAGGATTTGAATGCATGGTACCCATGGCTAGGAAGAAGTAATGAGCATTCTAGGTGTTTGACTGGCATTTTGGGGAGAGGGAGATTGTCTAGGTCGTAACTGTGGGACCTAGTCTCAGTAAACGGGGCATAACTTTCTCATATTGTAACGAAATCAAGAAATTCAAAATGTTCTAGAAA
>VDFB02382848.1:0-44091 GCA_007258455.2 Sequoia sempervirens
AACCAAGCAATTCACCATGTGTTGAACCTAGTGATTCTCCTACTACAACACTTGATGTTTTCCATCTCACTAGTGATGTACATTCTGCATATGGTGAAGAAGACAGGGATGTAGATGACCTACTAGATGGTTGAATCGCATGTGCTTTACTAGTCTTTTATCTTTCCTTTTCATTTTTTCTTGTTTTCTTGCATGTGTGTAATGTTATCCCCTATGATGTTCTATTTGACATTTCTCTCTCTATGTGCATTCCTCTATTTGTAATTTTTTTCTTCTATATATCATATACCTTTTCCTTGTGATTGATTTTTTATCATTTCCTTTATTGTGTTTTCCTTTTGGGAATGACACAAGGAATTGAGACATTCATGTCTCCTTCATGTTGACCCAAAATATTTTTCATTATCTTTTCTTTTCCTTTCATTTTCTTTTTCATTTGTCTTGTGTTTTACTTTTGGGGATGATGAAAGGCATCAAGAAACCCTATGTCTCTTCCATGTTGAACCAAAAGGATTTCTTTTTCTTTTTTTTCACTCTATTTTTGTCACTCTTCCAATCTATGTATTTTGGGAATGATGATAGTTCTGATCTTTCTAAAAACATTGTAAAAAGGAACATACTGGGTCCAAATCCATAAATCCCTTATGTGTTTGGTGTTTTCATTTTGGGGGAAACCTCATTCTTTTCCTTTTCTCTCACATGAAGTAGCTTTACTCAAAAACATATGACTTGTCATAAGGATTTCCAAGTTAGCTCTCATGTCTTCCTTCTTGTTTTCATTTTCATTTTCTACTTTAAAGTAATTGCTCACAACATGGTGTTAGCAATTTGTTTAAACTAGGGGCATACATTGGTATTATTTTGGCATGATTTGATTTGAGTTTTTTCATTTTCATGTTCTTTTAAGTGATTTTCTTATTTCATGTGATATTTTTTCCTCTTTGTGGTGACATTGGGAATAATGTCCTTCAAGAGCATGATATATATTAGCATATTATATTTCCCTTAGTGGTGATGCAACACATTGCATCCATGAAGTGGTGAATATTTTATCCTTTGACCGGTCCTCTCTTGAAGACATTAGGAATGATGTCCCCTAAGAGTAAGACCCCACATGAACTAAGAAAAATCCCTTTGAGCACTCCTCTTTCTTGTTTCATTTTTGTACCTTGTTAAAGTCATGGAGGTATGGTTTTGATATGGTTCCTTGGGGCCCACCTAGTAAACACCTAGCTTCACTAACCTGTGTGAGCATGCTTTTTTGTACCTTACTAAACTCATGGAGGTATGGCATTGATATGGTCCCCTGCGGCTCACCTAGTGAGCACCTAGCTTCACTAGCCCATGTGAGCATGCATTTTTGTACCTTATTAAAGTCATGGAGGTATGACTTTGATATGGTCCGTTGGGGATCACCTAGTGGACACCTAGCTCCCACTAGCCCTTGTGAGCATGCATTTTTTTTGCATAATGGACAATGTCTTCCACTTGTAAACTTCTCTATTGAAAAACAGCCTAGACCCAGTCCACCATGTTGAACGACCAATCAAAGCTTGATCCATTGTAGTTTTTTCATTTATTTTCCCTTTTTCTTGTCTTTGATTGTGTATTTTTTCAATTTGATTATGGCTTCATATATCATTCACAAGAGTGTTCCTTTGTTCTTATGTTGGTATTTCCATAAGATATTGATCTTGGGGGATTGACTACCCTCTTGATTATTGGCATCCTATCTTGCTAACATTTGTACTTTTGAACCCCACTTGATTGCATGGTTGGCTTTTTTAGTGTGATTTTGAATCAAGTTCATCCTCTCACTAATGTAGGGGCTAAATTCAGTGTAGTAAAATACATACCCTTGCATTTTCACACTTTTTTGGGCCCACATTGCTTTATTTATGCTTCTTTATGGCTTAATTGGTCCTATTTTTGGGTCGGGACTAAAATGCCACCTAGGGAGCCTTTGTCCCCCAAGGCTCTTAGGACCCTAATTTTGGCATAACTAGATTGGGCCCCCTTTTTTTGTATGTGCACCAAAGTTTATAGGAATTGGGACTAAGACACCACCTAGGGTGTCTTAGTCCTCCTTGAGTGATTTTCAAGATTTAATTTCAAATTATCACAGGATTTAGCCTCCTTTATTTAATGAATTCATATGTTGGCTTGGTGTGATGTAATTTTGGAATATTAAGAATAGATAAGTATAAATACAAGGTTCATTCATTCATTTTCATAACAAGTCTTTTGTGAGAGCATTCACCATAGCATAATTGAGTTCACAAAAGTATTCAAGAGAAGATTTATCAAGCATTTGGAGCCATTTTCAGATTCAAGCATCATATCAATGAGTTTTCTTGCATCATGTGTGTTGTGCTAACATTTTTGATGTAGGGTTTTTATTCAAGAAAAGCAATTCAAGTCCTATCCTTCCAACATTCAAGATCCATATCCATTGCAGCCATTACACACAAGTTTGTAGAATTTATAAGGGTTTGGTGAGTTGTAGCATTGTATGTTTTTCATTCACCATTTCCTTCATTATTTCTATTTCATTTCAAAATTTAATTACTAACAAGGGGTTTGACCAAGGAAGACCCCCATTCACTAACAAACAACAAGTTTTCCCATTTTGCATATTTTTGATTGCAGATCTAGGTTGAAGACTTGAAGATCACTTGGAGTGAAAAGTTGCATTACAAATTTTTCATCTTCATGGAAACTCACCTACAAGTCATATTTGGAAGTTTTGGAACCTGAGATCGAAAGGGAAGCAAGTGCAGACCTAAGAGCTCAGGATCTTGTTCAAATTTTGTAGAAATTTAGAACCACACTATTATGCCATATTGGGAGCCTTAGTCCTCCCAGGTCTATTCTTCAGAGATTTTTTGAGATCCGATTTTGAGATCTGAAGGCTTTGTATTTTCCTTGAAAAATAGCATCGAGACTAATAAACCATTATGCGTGACTTAGTCCTCCAAAATATATTTTGGAAACTTCTTCACATTTCTATAATCCTCACAACATCTCCAGATTCCCCAAGTACACACATACTATCTCCTTGTTGCATAATTTGATCATTAACATCTTTCATTTAGCTTACATTTCTTGTTATAGATCATTTTGCATACCACAGTGTGTTTTCTAGAATATTTTTTTCCAAGCATTTTATTCATGGTGAACCCCTTAGAACTCAAAGAACCCCTCCCTATGTTTTTCCTAATTGAAAATCAGCTCACCTTTTAAGCTTGTTCATCAATCCAATTAGGACTCCTAGGACATTAGTGAATGATTGAGTGGGAAAAAAGTGATATCTCTACGAGGTATGCATTTTCGAATTCATCAATAGTTTATGTACTGATGAGTTTTCTTGTGATGAAGATCATGATGAGATTGAAGTTTCTAATTGCTTCACTGAGGATTGTGAATGCTCTTACAAGAATGACCTAGAGGTACTTTTTACACATGAAGGATGCAATGATACAAATGCTCATGAGGTCACTTGTTTGTAAGTGGATGAACAAATCCCATTTGTTGAATACCTAGAATGTAATTCAAGTTTACCATCAATAGATTATACTAACTCTATGAATGTTGATAAATATGAAGATAATAATGTGTGTGTTGAGTATCTTGATCTTGAGCACTGTGCTAGAGATGATAAAGATGTTGACAAATGTGCCTATGCCACTACTACTCATGATTGTTTATATGAGGCAGAGATGGAAATGTTATATATACATGAAGAGGATGATGATGTATACATGGATGAAAGAAGTAGTTCATTATTGAATGATCAAGTTGTAGATTATGACAAGCACATGGATCTTGAATCAACATCAAATTACCAATTGATAACATTGAAAGGCTTGCTGATTTATCTAACAATAAATTTTTAGAATGTGGATCAAAGATGTTAACTACTGATAATATGAATGAAGTTGAAAATTTATATGTACACTCTTCTAGTGACTGTAATGATTTTGAATACAATGATGGTATGAAAAATTTAGACCTTCATGCTAAGGAGGCATAATTTTTCATAAAAAAAAATGAATGCAATAAATCCCTTATTTGATGAGCTTTTATCTTCATTAGTCAACATAAATGATTACCCTTATTGGTGCAAAGATAATCCAATCTTTGTTGAGAAATCTGATGATGCATCTTACACATGGCTAGAATGAGGCCTTAAGCAAAAAAAGAAAAACATTGATGAGCTCCTCAAGGGAATTAACTATGATTTTTTTACATTTGATATAGATGTTGCAGGTAAGGTTGAGTGTCATGATGTCAATGATCAAGTGGACTATGAGTGTTTCACTTTCTCAATTCAATCCAATGAGCTTGTATTGGAGTAGGTTGATGAGCATATTGGTCATATACATTATAGAATGTACATGATACAAATGTTATTTGATTATATTTTTTAGTCAGGCACATTTTATGATGATGAGGGCAGTGATGGAAACATGGAATGTATGGTTAATTGTGTTAGTCATAATGGAGTTGATTATTGGGAAATGCTTGATAGAAATGTTGAAATACTCTAGATAGTAGAGAATAAAGTTTTTGACAGAGACAAGAGTTAAGTTTTGGAGGCCTAGTGCCACCAATTTGAAGATTGAAGCCTATGGAATTGCAAATTAAGGCTTAAAATTTTGTACACCAGAAGAGGCTTATAGAAAATTTGAAAAATAGAAGACATATCATGAATTATGTTAATATTGTACATATGTTTGGTGTGTTTGCTTCTGGTTTTGTTTTCTTGCCTTATCCTAGTGAGCTCCTAGGTTTTTCCTCTCTAAGTTGGTCTACTTCAACCAAGAGATTTTAATTCGCACCATACCCACCAAGGTTATGCATCCCTGAGCTGGAGCCACTAGTGGAGCCTCTAAATTTTTCCCAAATTTTGTGTTGGCTCCTTACCTTGTCATGAGTTATTTCCTCTATGCCCAAGGGTAGGGTTTAGTTTTTTTTTTAAAGCACTCGTTTCAAATTTTATGGTCCTAAACCCTTGGGAATTCTATTTCTTCCTTGTCTTGTTATACTCAGTTACCAATCACTTAAGTTATCACTTGAGCTATCAGAATCATTATTTTAATCATCCCCTTGGTCTGTCTATCGATCACTGAATATTACCCCATCACTTTAATTTTCATATGGTTGGGTTAGATATTTCATATTAAAATGACTTATATTTTGAGTCATTAAAATCCCAAGGGTCTAAATCTCATCAACCTAGTTGGGTCCCCATTTTTAAAACTAAATTTGTTACATGCGCAGATTGCCAACCATCAGATCGAAAAGATAAATCTTTGCCATCACTCGCCAACCCCCACCAAATTAATATAATAGTTTTTTGAAATCCCACGAGGTTAGCAAGATACTAACATGTGTACCAATGCAGGTGTGGGCCCCGATCTCCATTATCATGCTCAATTTTGAAGGGTTCAAAATCAATGGTCATGATGCATCATTCAGTTTAATCTTAGCCATTCCATACTCACCCCATGGGATTAAAATGGTAATTTCTAAAGGTAGGGAGTTCAGTGGGTGAATGACACGTGGATCTTTTACTCTGCTTGGAAAAGGATGGTGGAGCCAATGAGCAGATGAGTTGGTATCCTATACAATATATTTTTTTTAGCCAAAGGATAAGTAATGATGGTGATAAAGTTTTAAATCTTGTTGACTCAATCTAAATCGTACAACGCGGCATCTCACACATAGAGATCAATGACTGGCATTCAAAATTGAAGATATGGATGTGAGAGCCACTTTGCTTTGTGCAAGTGAGCATTAATGTTAGAGGCCACATGCAGGGTTACCCAAACCCGATCCTCATGTGCATGAATGATTTCTTTTCTGCAATGATTGAAGAAGATACACAAATTTTGAAGCACCTAGGTGATTAATGATTTTGATACAAAATCCAATGGTTGATCATCTGCTCGCTCATGTTGGGATTCTTTGAACATTAATGATCAACATGCTAAGTTGCTTAATAAATCAGAGTTGATAGCCTTTGCATTTTCACATTTTCAAGGAGAAGTTAAAAATTTCTATGTCCATGAAAAGGGTGGTGAGATTTTTATATTATGCAATCACTTTAGGTTGATAATAATTGAAAGGATTTGAGTGTTTAGTTTCTAAAAATTATTTTTAGAGAAACTAGTAAAGGGTATGTTTGTAATTGTGAAGTCTTGTTGTTCCCATATTATTCTCGTTGAAGATGAGTAAGCCCAATGTATCTATTTCCATAGTATGAAGGTCAAGGAGACTCATCTTGCTTAAGTCACATGATGACATCCCTGAAAATGAACAAGGAATGCTTAGATTTTTGGTAATTTTCAAGGGCAAGAGGAGTGCTTGAGGTAAGAAACATGTTCATGAAGGTGTCAAGAGCACCTATCATCTAAGGAATAGGGTTGTTTTGGGAGAATCAGCCAAGCCAAAGGAGAAGGAGCTATTGAAGTTTGTGAGGGAGAAAAGAAGAATAAATAATTATAATTGGGTTTACATGGGATGACACAATTCTCCCATTGTAATCTAGGATGGTCCCTCAAAAAATGAGGATGAAAAAAATTCTAGCTACTGCTAGTACTTGCTCACCATGGCTACTCTAAGGTACTTTTATGTCGATGAATTTTGGTTTCTCCTATTTCTAAAAAGACACAAAGTGGGTGTGTTTACTCTAGTTCCAATTGAGTAGGATTGCATCTTAGTCCTAGTTTTTGTTTGATGATAATATTTCCTTGGTGGTTTTTTTGTCCTTTTATGCATATGTTTGGGTTTTTTCTTTGGTGCAAACTTAGAAGGCTTCTAGATGATATGGTGAAGAATATTTTTTCTTGATGTGGACATGGAGTTTGGAGGCTGCTACATCGATTAACTATGTCTTTTGGTGGTTTGGTTGATCTTCTTTCATAAGTCATATGGATTTATTTTTCTTTCACCTATTCTACAAATGATTATATGTAACTTGTTGGAAAAAGACACTACAAAAATCATCTAGTGTTGTCATTGATGGAAACCCTAGTTAGTAATCCCATCTGAACCTTAGTGTTTGCTTATACTGGAAGTCAGATTGAAGATATGTGTTAATTGTGAAGCTAAAGTAGGGCATTCAATAGAAAAGGCCGACTAGATGAGTATAGCATGTTGCAGATCTTTGAGGTATAATCGTTTAAGGTGTTTCATGTTTGAGACATGTTGTTTTGGGTCCTTACTATGTTTTTCCCGACATTGTTTTTTTCTCATTGATGATTGTTTATGGATTGTGCCGATAGCTTGTACATGTTTCATGTTTTGTTAAATCTGACATGTAGTTATTATAATCTCTATTTATGAATATATATAATTGATTATTTATATAATTTTGATATATGATGCAAGAGTTAGAAGGATTATAGATTGATTGTGCATAGTTTCACTTGAGCAGAACAAAAATTGGTGAATCAAATTAAAGCAGATAGAGTTCCAAGAACATAATCAGACAGAATGTGAAGAATGCAGTCAATGTGCTTAAGTGGAACTATAATCAAGCATTAGCAAATGCTATCTCATAGTTCACCCACTCCAGTTGTCTTCTGAATGTGACTATAAGATAATCAGTCATCTTTCGAGTAGTAAGCCTTTTGTATTTGAGTAGTGAGCTCTAGGCAGTGTGCCTAAATGCATGTGCATTCTATTGTAAGCACTTCTTTGAGTATACTCATCTTGTGGATTAACCTCCACCACGGTTTTTCCCCTAACAGGGTTTCCACATAAAAATCCTTGTGTTATGGTGTTGTGATTGATTTCCTTTTTTTATTGCATCTTTCTTTTGGTTCAATGCTATAAATGGTTTAAAGATCAAGTTAATAAAGTTAAAATTTGTAGAACAATGATTCATCCCCCTCTCAATGTTTTTTGATTCCAACAATTGGTATCAGAGCCTAGTTCCTAGAAAGAAGTTTAATAGCTTAGGGAGGATTTGGGAAGGTGATTCAATGGATTTTGACAGTCTTCATCAACAACTTTTGGTGGCACTAGATGATCTTTATTAGTCCAAATCTAAAGTCTAGGAATTGTAAGCAAGCCTCATTAATGCTCAAAAATTCATTCAATCATTGAAAGATCAAATCAATAAGTTCGGGGAAAAGAGAAGGGATCTATGTAGTGAGCTCAAGCAAAAAGAGAGTAAAATCATGGAAGATGATCACCTAAGTCAAGCCTTGAAGGAAAAGACAAAAGAATGTGAAAAGCTCACTAGAGATAATCTTGTCCTAAAGCATGAGATGGAATCTATTGTGATGAGGATGACCAAGGAGATTGAAGAGAAAAAGGAGAATGAAGAGAATCTTACTCAGTCCTTGAAAGAAATATCCGATGAATGAAACATAATTAATTGTGGATTCAATAAGGTGGAGCTTGAATTACAACAATCTAGAAACAATGAAGAAGAGCTTGAAAGCTAGATTGTTATTCTTAGGGATGAACTTGCTACTGCAAATGAATACAAGGAGAAGTTCAAGATTGGATCAGCTAAGCTTGATGAGCTAATTCAAAGTCAAAATATTGGAAGTGACAAGAAAGATTTTGGATATGAGAAAGGAGAAAGCTCCAGATTTGGTCAAAGGAAATTTAGGCTAGGAAATCAGATGAGCAAAGCTAGAAGGTATCCAGTAAGACAACCCAATGCTCAAAATTTGAATGGATATTGTTTTGTTTGCAATAAATTTGGTCATATGGTTGTTCAATGTAGAAATAGAATGAATCCAAGTGATCCATCATTCTCTGGTTTGTGTTTCAATTGCAATAAGTATGGTCACAAGTCAATTGAATGCAAAAATATGACAACTTTTTCAATAGAAATTTCAGATGTTATGCTTGTAATAGATTTGACCATGTTGCTAACCAGTGCAATTCAAGAGAAAATCAATGGAATCACTAGTTTGGACAAAGAAATGTCGTGTGCTATAATTGTAACAAATCTGGTCACATTGGAAGATTCTATAGAAGTGGGAAGGGTCTGGTAAACAAAAGGAAAAATATGCAAAAGGATGATAAGGGAAAAGGAAAAGTTACTGCGGATGAGATCAGGAATCAAATGAAGATGACATGGGTGAAGAAGAGTGTTTCTAATGTAGGAAATGAATCCACACCAAAATCTAGTGCTGGAAATTCCTCTGGGAATTAGTTTAAGGCCTCTAGCCTAGGGGGAGCTCTCAAGAAAATATTTTACCCCCTACTAATAGTTAGTACCAAAATGTGGAAATTACAATGATTGGATCGGTGATCTACAAATATTTTGGGAACACTTGTAGAGGAAATTTATACAAAATTGAAGGTTCACAAAAGAATTTTCTTTCACAGACTATGAAAATGGGGTATCTAGAAGACCTAGGGAAAAAGCATTTATTGTGATAAAAACTTAGGTGTGTGAATGATAAAAGGTTAATTCTACTCCTCATTTGTCACATTGCATTTCAAGAAGAAGAATTTTGGAGAGCTCTACAAGTGAATTTTGGTGAGATACAAGTGTAAAGGTGATTCAGTGAACAAACCCTAATCTGGAGAAAGGTATTTATCTACAAAACTTGTGAACTTGAAATTTCTGGAAATGGCTATCTGTTAGTTGTTGATATTAAGGATAAGCCCAACCTAAAATTAAAATGGCACCCATTCAAATCCATTGAGACATAACCATTAGGTGCATTTTCTTATGTTTCATATGGTATTTTGCACATTGAAGATATTAGGGTGTATGTGCAAGACCATCATGGAAAAAATAGGCCCTTAAGTGGCAAAAAATTTAGAAAAATCAGAGTTAGGAAACTTGACGTAAAAAAATTGAATAAGTTATCTATATTATTTCAAAAATATGTAAGAATAGAATATATATCAAATTGAATGTAGTTCCTAAGCTACTAGGTTTGCTTTAAAAAATAATCTATTTGGTGAAAATTAAAATTTCAGTGCAATGGTACTTAAATTTCAGGGAAAAAATAAGAAGTAGGTGTCTGTCTGACCACCCTAACCACAATAAAATGATAATATTTTTTTATAATATTTTACATATAAGTAGAGGACTCATGCCCCAATGTGATGCATATATTTTTGTAATTTTTTTCCAAGTAAATAATTAATTATAATTTTTTTATAACAAATTTTTAAAAAATATAAAAAGTCTTATGTTTGACCACCCTAACTTGGTCAAAACTTTATGAAATTCATTTTTTCTTTTTTTAATCCTATAGTATACAAAGCATACAATGTGACACATGTTTTGGATTCAAAAAATGTGATACTGTTTGAAAGCTATAGATGTTTTTCAATCAGCCCATCAATCGGGACTTTAGTCATAATTTGAATAGAAAATGAATAATAATTACTTATTAAATTCAAAGTAAAGAATAATTTATATCGGTGGAAAGTTGAGAATCTCCTTTAAAAACCCTTTTCGTTTCATCAATTTTGGGTAAAAAAATAGTTGTCAGCCACATACCCATCATATTGCCACTTTTTGGCCCATCATGATCCTGCACATACCCATGGCATATATTCATGCAAATGATGAGGAGTTAGGAAGCTCCCAGTTGATAAATTTGTATGCAAATCACATTGTGGGAGAAGATTTATGTGTAAGGCCTGAATTTAAGACTTTGGAGGAGAAGTTCACACAAATTGTGAAGTTTCTCATGTTCGATGAAAATAAATGGGTATGGTACATACTAAGTCAAGTGCATGCTGAGTTCATGTGGTTAAATCAGCCTTTCAAGATCACAAGAGAAGCTATAAGCATTGTTACTAGTCTGAATTCATCTGGTGGGTTGCCCACATTGAAATCTGTGAAGAACCAAATAGTCATTGAGGTAACTGGTTCCACTTTCGATAGAAGAGCCATGAAAATTAATGACATCATTGAATTGGATGTAAAATTTTCCTCTATGGTTATTGGATATAAAATCTATCACTCCATCTAGGATAACATTGTATCCAGTACTGTAATCTATCCATCTTATCAAATGATCAAGGAAAATGCATAATATGACTTATTTGAGTTACTATGGAGCCAGCTAATTGAAAATCTTGGTAAAATCAAGGACAAGAAGAACTCTTTCAAGTATGGAAATCTACTGTTATGTCTATTCTTCTACTTCATGAATGAAGTTATGGGAGTTGGTTAAGTGGAATGGGAAGGTGAAAGCCAGTAGTTATTCAAATCAGAGACATCTTATATAGAATTGGTGATAGCAAAGCAAGGAAATCTGATATATGGGGTTACTTCAAAAGCTTTTAGAGTGAAATGAAAGATAGGGAAAGGATTCATAAATCTATTGTGGAAAAATGTAAGGCCACTATTTACTTCATGGTTGACATTGATTAGTGTTTAATGGAAGCAACAAAACCTAGAACAGTTTGGATAATGCCTATGGGATATGAGGTTGAAGAACATATTTTGGAGCTATATCCCGAAGACTTGTTGAGCAAACCTCAGGATTTGATAGAAGAAAGGTTTGGTACCTTTGAAGAGAAGAATATGCAAGTGCATTCACAAATGAAGAAGCCTATGATAGTCCAGAAGGTGAGAAAGGAATTTGAAGCTTTCACAGAAAGCATCGGCATATTAGTTGAAGCAATGAGGGAAGCTAGGAAGAAAAAAGAACAAGCTGAAGAAGGGGATCCTACTAGAACTGAGTCAACTATTCTGAAAACATCCTCTACTAGATCTAGATCTAAACAAAACTCTACACCCTCATCCAATTCTACAAAGAAATCAAGCCCAATAAAAGCTCAAGTCAAGACATCCAGAAGATAAGAAAAGAGGAAGAAGCATAAAAGCATAAGAGTCTATGTTGTTGTTGAAGATGTTGAAGAAACTAAATCAGATGAAGTAAGAGAAATCAAGCATAATTACACAAAGGAATCAAAAGTATCTAAGGAAAAACCTTCTGATGAAGAAATAACCAAGAAAAAGGTGAAAACTAGTAGATCAGGTATGACTGTAAAGGAAGTGGAAAAAGGTTTAATTAAGGATGGTAATATCAAACCAGTTTTTGAATGGTATGACACTTTTGATAGTGTCAATCAAAGAACTCTTGAAGAAGCCACAATAAAATATTTGAATATTTTCAATATGACTCTCATAGAAATAATGTCAGAGTTACCTAAAGGGTTGTATTAGAAATGAGGAGAATAAATGCAAGAAGATGAATGAATGAGAGAACACATACTTGCCAATCTATGTCCAGTAATATCAAAAGAAGAAATGAAGAAAATCCTCAATGATGCGAAAAAAGATTTTAAGAGAAAATCAAGGGTGAATAAGCTTATGATCAGGCAGACTGAGGAAGTAGCAAAAGGCACTAAGAAAATTCTTAAGGTAGTTTTGTTGAAGAACAAATATAACATTATCTCTGAAGAAACTCATGATGAAGATGTTCCATCTAGTCTACAAGTTCAAGATGTTCAGGTTAATATTGAAGAAGTGAAAGAAGACACAATTGAGGACACTCAAAATCCTCTAGATATACAAGATACTAAAGTTCCTATGGAGACTGAAGATCCTAAAGATATGTCAATTGAAGAAATAGAGATTCCCAAAGCCAAGCAAGAATCTATGATTGAAGAAAAGAAGGTTGATGTAAAGGAGGTTGCTATGGAAGCAAGAGATGCTGCAAAGGTAGTAGAGAAGTTTTTAAAAGAACAAAAAGAGGTGTTTGACCCTGAATTGGTTGAAGGTCCTATCAACTTAGCCACTCTATCTCCTATTCAGAAGTTGAAGGTAGCATCATTTGCTCAGACCAAGGCAAGAGAGGAGATATTGAAATCTCACATTGAGGAGAATGAGCTGCTAAGTCTTGCATCTTGTATCTTGGAGAAGATCACATCCACACATATCAAGGACTCATCTGATTCTCCCTCCGGTCAGCTAAAGAAAATTATCAACTATGTAAGTACTCATTTTGAATCTCTTCAAAAGTTAGTTATGGATAAGGTCCAAAAATAATTTGATGCAAACAGGTTCAGTAGATTGAAGTGTATGATTGCTAATGATAAATCCTTATTAGCTACCTATGAAAATAACATTCAAGGTGCATTATCTGAGGGTGGAAATATCTACAATTCATGCTTATCCTTTTCAAAATTCATTGAGGTCACTAAGAAGAAAATTAAGGAATATGAGAAAAAGTTAGCAGATATTTCTCAAACCTTTGATCCTTTAACCGTTTATGTGGGTAAGTAAGAAGGTCAAGTCATATCCATGCTTGAAAAAATTAAAAGTTTGAAACATGAAAAAGATAGAATTGTTGAAAGGGTATGTGAGCTCAGAGGATTAATTGGTCCTAAAATGGAGACAATGCTTGGGTATGTCCAGGATCATCATGGAAAAAATAGGCCCTTAAGTGGCAAAAAATTCAGAAAAAATAGAGTTAGGCAACTTGACATAAAAATTTGAATAAGTAATCTATATTATTTCAAAAATATGTAAGAATAGAATTTGTAGAAAATTGAATGTAGTTTCTAAACTACTAGGTTTGTTTAAAAAAATATATATTTGGTAAAAAATTGAAATTTCAATGTAGTAGTACTTAAATTTCAAGGAAAACATAAGAAGTAGGTGTTTGTCTACCACCCTAACCACAATAAAATGATAATATTTTCTTATAATATTTTAGATATAAGTAGAGGACTCATGTCCCGATATGATGCATATTTTTTTGTAATTTTTTTCCAAGTAAATAATTAATTATGAATTTTTTATTACAACTTTTAAAAAATATTAAAAACTCATATGTCTAACCACCTTAACTTGGTAAAAATTTCATGAAATTCTTTTTTTCTTTTAATCCTATAATATGCGAAGCGTAGAATGTGATGCATGTTTTGGATTCAAAAAATGTGATACCATTTGAAAGCTATAGATGGTTTTCAATCAGCCTATCAATCAAGACTTTAGTCATAATTCAAATAGAAAATGAATACTAATTACTTATTAAATTTAAAGTAAAGAATAATTTATATTGGTGGAAAGTTAAGAATCTCCTTTAAAAACCCTTTTCATTTCATCAATTTTGGGTTAAGAAAAAGTTGCCAGCCACATACCCATCATATTGCCACTTTTTGGCCCATCATGATCCTACACATACCTGCTTAGTGCATTGAAGGAAGCACAAGATGCTATGGTTGTCAGTGATCTGACAAATATTGAATCAAAAGAGATGCAAACCTACCTATTTTGTGGTTACATTACTATTTTGGAAAGTATCAAAAAGGGTTGGGACACTAGTTTAAGCCTATTAAAGAATAATTTTACAGACATATTCAAGTCCATGAGAGATTAGAAAAGCATGTTTGTACATATACAGTTTGTTCATAGAAATTTTGCATGATTTTTGCTATGTGGATTCCCATATTTTCCATTGATGTCAAAGGGGGATTGTAGGATAGTGAAAAATTTCATATTCATCTTAGGGGGAGTTGTGATTAATTTTTTTTTGGAGTTTTGAGGATTATAGTGTATTCATGTTGGTACTAATTCCAATACTTAGTCATTTTTCACTAAGTGTTGCCATCAATGCCAAAGAAGGAGATTGTTGGCAAGAGACACTACACAAGTCATCTGGTGTTGTCATTCATGGAAACCCTAGTGAGTAATCCCATCTGCAACTCAATATTTGTTTATACTAGAAGAAAAATTGAAGAAATGTGTTAACTTTCAAGCTATAAAAGAGCATTTGACAGAAAAGGTAGACTAGATGAGTATAGCATGTTGTGTATCTTCAAGGCATAATTGTTTAAGGTGTTTCATGTTTGAGACATGTTGTTTTGGGTCCTTACTATGTTTTGGCTGACATTGTTTTGTCCACATTGATAATTTTTTATGGATTGGGCCGACAGTTCGTACATGTTTCATATTTTATTAAAGCTGACATGTAGTTGTTCTAATCTTTAGTTACATATATATATAATCGATTATTTATATCATTTTGATATATGATATGTGATTTATAAGGATTATAGATCAATTGTGCACAGTTTCACTTGAGCAGAACAAAGATTGGTGATTCAGATTAAAGCAATCAGAGTTTCAAGAACATAATCAAACATAATGTGAAAAATGCGGTCAATGTACTTAACCAGAACTATAATTAGGAATTAGTAGATGTTATCTCATAGTTCATCCACTCCAATTGTCTTTTGAATGTGACTGTAAGATAGTGAGTCTTCTTTTGGGCAATAAGTCTTTAGTATTTTAGCAGTGAGCTCTAGGAAGAGTGCCTGAATGCATGTGCATTCCATTGTAAACACTTATTTTGAGTATACTCATCTTGTGGATTAACCTCCACTGTGGTTTTTCCCCTAACAGGGTTTCCACACAAAAATCCTTCTGTTATGGCATTGTGGTTGATTGCCTTGTGTTCTTGCATCTTTCTTTTGGTTCAATGCTATAAGTTGTTTAAAGATCAAGTTAATAAAGTTGAAATTTGTAGAACACTGATTCACCCCCCCTCTCAATTTTCCTTAATTTCAACATAAATTTTTGTGGAATATGTCAAATTCAAGTGAAATGAGCTTTAAAATGAAAATGAAATATAATTGTAATTCAACCCATTACTTGTTGCTCCATTATTCTATAAAAGGGATTTCAAGGTTGGTTACAAGTGGTTCAATTTTTGAGTCTCAAAATGGTCTAGGGGAAAATTTAAGCTCGAGAAGGAGCAGATTGTAAATAGGTGAACTAATGAACATATCAAGAGTGATTCAAGGGTATGAGATATAATGTAATGATCTTAAAATGGTTTTACAATAGTAGTAGTTATGGAAGATAATATTAGTTCTAAAGCATATGCCCTCCTATGTAATTTCCTTACAAATTATGAATGAAATGGTTAATGATCTTTTCATTTGTCTTCAATTATTTCATTTGAATGAATGAGTTTATTTCTTCTTCAATTCAAAGAATTGATTAAATGCTAAAATAAGGTCATGGGTTTGTGAGGAAAGGGCATAGGATTTGGTAAGTAGTTGTGTTTTGCGTACAGTGAGTTGAATACTACAAAGTAGTATATCAATAGCCTACAAACTACTGAGTTAAATTTCTAAGGTATTATTGGTTGTTACAGATATGACACCATTATCCCAAGATGATGCACTAGTATTTTCTTTAGGCTATCTTAGAGATAAGTGAGTTAGTAATGCACCTGACCAAGGGATTGGAATGATAATGAGAATTTATTAAAATACTTTCAGTTACAAGGTACCAATTTGAAGTACCATCTTATTCCTTGCAATAGATAATAATTTGTTTAAAGGTCGGTCAAATCTTTAATGAATGTTGTCTATTTGCATATTTTATAGGAATTTATCTATGCCTAGAAATGTTCTTGATCAAATAACTAACACATGAACATGATAAGGATTACCCTCTTGGGTTTCACAAAAGCCTGAAGAGTAGAAGTAAGGGCCTAAGAACTCTTACTTGTTTGTTGGCCACTAACCTTGAAGATCTTTAAGCATAAGGGTTGACTCCCCTTTAGAGGATTTTAAGGTTATGCTAGAAAAAATGCCAACATGACTCATTTGCCACAAGTGGTGAATGACTCCCACTGTACTTGTTTTTTAGAGATATTTGCATATTTCGATACCCATTTGCATGAAATTTGCTCCGGTGTAGAAATCTAAAACTAGGACATTTGATTCACCTAGAATGGAAAATGAGTCCCAGTAGGTCAAAAAATCATGTTTTTCAAAGTTTCAGATCTATTTCAATCATCTTCAAGCTTCTAGGTGCACACATTCTATTCTATAGCTTTATGTTTTGTTCTTGTTGCATTTCTAGGTCATTTAAATCAAGTTTGCATCATATTAGGATTTTTCATTTCATCATGCATTTCATTATCTTTTCCAAGCCCTAGCTTGGTGATAAACCCCTCATTAGATTGCATTTAGCCTTAATTAATCTCTAAACATATCCTAGGATACCCTATTTTCATATATCTTCCTTCATTCCTTATTGGGTTGAGATCTCTGGGGAATTCTTGAATGTTAGTTGGAGAAAAGTGATGTTCTATGTCTTAAACCATAAAAACATCTATTTTTCCACTAATCACACCCTAAATTTTGCGTGTCAAAAATAGGAGATACATCCACAAAATATACATTGTTTACCTGGTTGACTTCTAATTTTGTTATTTCCATCAATATTTCCAATCCTTTCCCTCTAACCAACTTGGTGGTTTGAATATCAATGTTGAACTCATGTATTCTATTAATCCTTAACTGCAACACTTGGAGCATATGAAACAATTATTGCACCAACTATAGATAGGATCTAAAGCTTTGTTTTACTTTTTTTACCAAAGCATATTCCTAGTTTTTTAATTATATCATACTTTAATTCAGTAGCTTGCAGAGAATTACTAAAAATGCTATTGGTTTATCATAACCATCTTCATTCTTTTGCAACAATACTACAACATTTGTGTGAAAAGAGGCAAAGGAGAAAAGATGGAAAAGTTTTTAAAAATATGGAGACTTCAAAACTAGTGCCTCCTCAATGGCTTCTCTTATACTCTTGAAAGCTTTACTTGGCTCTTCACCCTAGGCTATGGTTCTCCCTTTTTCAACATTTTTGAGATAGGCCTTGTGATTTCTGCAAAGTTGGTTACAAACCTTTTGAAGAAATTAACCTATCCAAAAAATGATTGGATGCACTTCACATTTGTAGGCTATGGTATTTTTTCAATAGTAGCTACTCTTTCACAGTCTATTCTTACCCCTTCCTTGGAGACTATATGCCCTAATAATTTACCTTATGTAACTCTAAAGGAACATTTCTTGGGATTATGTGAAATCCCATACACCATTGCTTTGATAAACATTTATCTGTAAGTGCATGTAGTGTTTTTCCTCCTTTTTAGAGTATGCAATCAGATCATCTTGACAAACTACCATAAATATGTCATTGAAATTAGAGAAGGATACATCCATATCCCTCTAGAAAGTAGCACCAACAATTTTTAGGAAAACAAACATCCTAACATATACATAAGTACCCCAGGGAATAGTAAAAATTGTCTTGTATTATTTTGAATCCTTGACTTTCACCTAGTTGTAACTAAAAAATCAATCCATAATTGAGAAAAGTTCACAACTAGTGACCTTTTGTAACATTTCCTCCATGTTAGGCAATGGGTAGTTGTCCTTCAACAATGATATGTTGAGATTTATAAAATCAATAAAAAACATTATATCACTTGTCTTCTTTTTTATTGGAATGAGGTTTGACACTCAAGTTGAATGTATGATGGATTTGATGATCCCACAATCCAGTGCAAAAGTTGGATTAATAGGCCTTTTTCTGTCTGAAAGGATTTGCATCATCTTTTAGTGGCATCTCATGCTAAAAGAGATCTTCTCTATAGGCCTTTAGGTCATCATATGACCATGCAAAAACATTCCTATATTTTCTTAGAAAAGAAATAATCATCTCTATGATTTTGGACTTCATATTTTTCCCCACATACACCTTCTTTGGTACATTTTTTGTTCCTTGATTGACCCCTTCAAGGTCATATTGATGGGTGGAGCTTCTTTTGATGTTGCTCTTGTGAGGACCTTCAAAAACTCTTTCTAGAGAAACCATACCCTTGGGGATATTATTGGTTTTGAGATGGATTACCTCATTCCAAAATAGTGTTTCTTTCCCATCAATGACTTACACAAACACTCAAAAATTCTATCTCCTGACTTTCACAATGATCAACACATTGTAGGAACTTCAATATGTGAGGAAATTCAATATGTCATCATCATCAATAGATACTTTCTAGTTTTGTATGTTATTAGGGATAGAAGGCCTTGTTTGTACCTCTACCTTTGAGATACCTACAAAATTTATGTCATTAGGCCTAAATTCTATGTTAGCCAATAAGTCTACCATAGCATTCTTTCTTATCACTATCCAATAAATGACAAAAGAATCAAACATTTCTATTGAGTCCCAAAAAACATTCATGTATTGCTTTAATCTATTATTCTTTGGCACAAATCTAGATCTAACTTGGGACACAATTAATTAAAAGTCACCTAAGACTCTTAGCTTTTCAATTCCATGTGTTTCTTATAATCTCAATCCCTACAATAAATCTCCATACTCAAAAGCATCATTTGTGAAAATAAACATTAATGAAAATAAAAATTTGTAAGTTTTACCATTGAGTGCAATTAAAACAACTCCTACAGTACCTCTTTGGAACAAGCTTCATAAAAATACATTTCCCATAGATAATTTTCATCAAATTTTTTCATGACCTCATTTTTAATTAGTGTAGGTCTCTTATCTTCTTCTTCAAGAGTTTCTTCCACTCTGAAATTATCCATGCCTACATCCACAAAGTGAATGTGTTCCACAAGTTTTATTTTCTTAATCATGTCTAAAGCTTGGGAATCTCTAAAAGTCCTAACATATTTTCCATAAATGGGAATAGTAGAGGACATTGTTGGAATATGTGCCTCAATTCTTATTGAAATGTAACTCCTATAGGGAAAATTCACTGTGACATTATTCATGTCTGGCTAACTAACTATTTTGAATCTTATTGAAATTTCCATGTCACCAAGACAAAGGTGATGTCTTTCCGAATGAAGTCCATTGCTATAACATAGAGCATTCGTTGTGAAATTTTGTCAATTGGAGACCTCTGGCCGATAATATGTTCCTATCGGGTGTTAATGTGGCTATGGAGTAGCTCAAGCACTCGAGGAGAAGTCCCAGCCATTGGAGAATGTCTCACCAATAGCATATGGCTATCAAGGTAACTCAAGGGCATCAAGAAGATCTACCAGTGACAATGAAATGTCACATCGATGAGAGTTTTCACTTGGTGCCTTCGTGGTGACAAAAGACTTCGGTATGAAGTCTTGGTGAAGGGTGCCTGGTCTCACTAATGGGGATGCAACTAAAGTCATCGGTGTAGCTATCGGTGCAAGGTGAAACGTCTTGGCGAAGTCCAATGTCTTGCTAACTCAGCAAGATATGGATGCTCGGTATGTGGTCTTGGCAGGTGACTTAAGACCTCAGTATAAGGTCTTGGCAAAGATGATAAGTCTCGCTAACTCTTCGATGCTTTGGTGTGACATGTTCTACTGGTGTAAGGTCTTAGAGAAAGACTTAAGTCTTGTTGACTCAGTAAGACTTGGATGAACTTGGTGCAAAGTCTCGGCAAAAGATGAATGTCTTGCCGACTGTCAGATGCTTCGGTGAAACTTAGGGAGACTCGGCGAAACATCTTGACAAATGGAAAGTCTTACCGATAGTGATATGAAGACTTTGTGGCATCAAGGAGACACTGTTAGTGTCTCATAGATATTCCAACAAAGTTGAATGCCCTTGACCAGTTTGACCATCCTATGTGGAGCCTCATGGACCAATCAGAGGAAGTGTTATCAAATGGGTGGCAGTTAGATTTTTTCAATTGTTGTGACGCAGGAGCTGAACAACATGCAGGGAAAAATAAATTGCTTGAGGGGAAACTTTCTATGAAGAGGAAATGGTAGATAAGGATGAACAGAAGGAAAAAATTAGAATGTGATAAGTGTTAAAGGATCAATTCTGATTTAAAATCACGATGAGTGAAATCAAATTGTGGAGAGATTTTTTGTAACTAGATGAACAATGAATGATACTACTGAGAACTAATACCAGAGAGTTGTATCTCTGATTGTATGTAATTTTTGTTACTGTAATACAAAGAGATTCAACTTGGTGTGGTGGGTTTTTTCCCAAAAGGGTTTCCCACATAAATCTATTGTTCATTGTCTTCGAGTATCTTCTCTATTTGGGTAAATCTATCATGTGTGTCCTAATTAGATTGTAATAAGAAAAATTAAAAGTACTATATGCATTCTCCCCTATGGTTTTTATGTTAGGAAAGTTGTTTCTGTACCGTTGCTTTCCTTACAAGTGGTATCAGAGCCTAGTCAGTTGTGTTGTCCTTATCAGTGGGTTGGGTTTTTGTGTCAATCCTTTTCCAGTGGGAGTTTTGTAAAGTTCTATTAATTTAATTACAAATTAAGATGGCTAGCACATCTGGGAAGATGGAAATAGAGAAATTCAATTGTAGCAACTTTCAGTTGTGGAAACTCAAAATGGAAGATATTTTAGTAGACCGAGATCTTTGGACTGCTGTGTCTAGAACAATGCCTCAAGGCATGAAGCAAGAGGATTGGGATCTTTCAGATAGAAAGTGTAAGGGGCTAATAAGGTTCTATTTGGCAGACTCTGTTCTTCTAAATGTTCATGAAGAAAAGACTTCCTCTTCCTTGTGGAAAAGACTAGCATCCATTTATGAGGGCAAGTCCCTAGTGAACAAGTTGTTGTTAAGGAAGAAGTTGTACTCTTTGAGAATGCAAGAGGGAGGATCTATTGTTGATCACTTAAATTCTTTCAACATGCTGATTTCTCAGTTAACATCTATTGGTGTGAAGATTGAAGATGAAGATCGCTGCATGTTGCTGCTATGTTCTTTGCCAAATTCTTGGGATCATCTGGTGATGGCTATTAGGAGTACGACATCCACTTTCAAAATGGAATATGTTGTTGCTTCTTTGTTGTCAAAAGAGATGAGAATAAAATATTTTGAGATGACAAAGGAGGCTCTAGCTGTCAGAGGCAGATTGAAGGAGAAAGGTAAGAAGAAGGATAAGAAATTGAGATCAAAATTAGAAGGGAGATCAAAGTCTCCTGGAAAGAAGTACAAGGTGAAGTACTAGAATTGTGGGTAACCTAGTCATGTCCGAAAGGATTACAAGGAGGAGAAAAAGAAGAACTCTTCTGGAAATGATTCTTCTCAAAGTGATGTAGATGCCTTCATTGTAGCTTTGGCTACATAGGCATCAAATGATGTTTGGCTGATTGATTCTAGAGCATCTTTCCATATGACATCTCATAGAGATTGGTTCATGAAGTATGAAGAATACAATGGTGGAAAGGTGTACTTGGCAAGTGATTCATCTTTGGAAATTATTGGTCATGGAAGAGTCAGAATCAATTCCTTGATGGAAGAGTGAAGGGAATCAATGATGTGATGCCTATGGGTTTGGCTCAAACTTTACTTTCTGTAAGTAAGCTGAATGATATCAGAGTGCATGTCACATTCTCTAGAAATGGTGCAAGATGACTAGAGGTTCTATGGTACTGGCTAGAGGTGCTCGAATTGGTACCTTGTATAAGCTGGATGCACAAGCTATTCAATGCAATAGTGTCTCTGCAAAGTCACATAAAGCTACTCATGAGGGAAACATTCCTGATGGAGTAAACGCCATGGAGGTTATACTTCCAGTAGAGAAGACTATGCTCTGGCATCATAGGCTTGGCCACATTGGTGAAAAAGGTTTTAAAACCTTGAAAAATAAAAACTTGGTAGAAGGGCTTGAAGATTGTAACCTTGAGTTCGAATTTTGTGAACATTGCATATATGGTAAACAACACCATGTTTCATTTTATTCTAGTCCTCACAAATCTTCTGGTTTGCTTGATTATATTCATTCTTATGTTTTTGGTCCAATGAATATTCCTTCTATGTCTAAATCAAGATACTATGTGTCATTTATTGATGATTATTGAAGAAGAAAATTTGTATATTTTTTGAAAAGTAAATCAGAAGTGTTCAGTCAGTTTAAGGAATTTAAAAACCTTGTTGGAAATTAGACTGTTAGGATAATAAAATGCTTAAGGACTGACAATGGTGGTGATTTTTGTTCAAATGAATTTGAAAGGTACTGTACAGATCATGGGATTAAAAAAATAAGACTACACCTTACACTCCATAGCAAAATGGAGTTGTTGAAAGGTTCAACAGGATAGTAATGGAAAGAGCATGAAGTATGTTGAGTAGTGCTGGCTTGGAGGAGAAGTTCTGGGCTGAAGCAGTCTCTATAGCATGTTACTTGGTAAATTGTTCTCCTAACTCTAGTCTTGTTGAGAAGATACCTTTGGAAGCATGGTCTAGAAAGAATCCCTCTCTAAGACATATTTGTGTCTTTGGCTGTGAGGCATATGCATATGTGCCATTTGAAAAAAGATCCAACTTGGAAAACAAAGTTGTAAAGTATATTTTTATTGGCTATAGTGCTGGCATAAAAGGATACAAGCTTTGGAACCCTGAGACTGAGAAGGTTTTTTTCAGCAGAAGTGTTATCTTTTGTGAGCTGAAAACTTCTACATTGGATCTGCAGTCAGAGAAGAAATTAGAAAATAAAAAGGTTGTAGCAGGAATTCCTCCAACACTAGATAAAGAGGAATTGAAAAATCAAAATGTACCTGATACTGAGGAGAGCTCAAGTAGTTTTGAAAGTTCTAAAGAAGATGAAGAACCACCTCAGCCTCAACCTGTGAGAAGGTCAACTCATGAAAGAAAGCAACCTAATAGGTATGGGTTTTCTTTGATTAAGTCTACTTGTGCCTATGCTTTAATTTCTAGCACTAATGAACCTAGGACTGTGAAAGAGGCATTTAAAATGTCTGATTCAAACTCTTGGTTGAAAGCCATGAATGAAGAGATGGGGTCATTAGAAAATAATGATACCTCGAGTTTGGTGCCATTGCCTAAAGGAAAAAAAGTTGTGGGCTGTAAATGGGTATTCAAAACAAAAATTGGTCTGGATGGCAGTGTAGAAAAATATAAAGTGAGGCTAGTTGCAAAAGGTTATTCCCAGGTAGAGGGAATTGATTATGGAGAAATATTTTCTCCTGTAGCTAAGCTGACATCTATTATATTTCTTTTGTCACTTGGAGTAGCGTATGACTTAGAAATTGAACAGATGGATGTGAAGACAACATTTCTTCATGGTGATCTTATATGTCCTAGTCGGAGCACTTTGTGGAAAAAGGTAAGGAAAGACTAGTTTGCAAGTTAAAGAAATCTTTGTATGGGTTAAAACAGTCTCCTAGAATGTGGTACCAGAAATTCGACACTTTTGTTTTGTCATTGGGATTTGTAAGATCAAAATGTGATCATTGTGTATATTACAAAGCTGAAAGTGATCAAGTCCTTATTATTGCTCTCTATGTTGATGATATGCTATTCATAGGCAATAGTAAGCTAATGATTTCTGACCTTAAGTCTCAGTTGTCTGCAAAGTTTGAAATGAAATATCTTGGTGCAGCAAGGTACATTCTAGGAATGGAAATAACCAGGCCTAGGAAAAATAGAAAACTTTGGCTCAGTCAGAGTAAGTATATCATGACTGTTCTAGAGAGATTTTGTATGACTGAAGTGCAAGTAGCTAGTTGTTCCAGTTACACAAGGAATGAAGCTATCTATTGAGAATTGTCCAAAATATCCTACTGAGATGGAGGACATGACCAGTGTACCTTATGCTAGTGTAGTTGGCAGCCTTATGTATGCAATGGTCGCTACAAGGCCAAACATTGCCCAAGCAGTGGGAGTTCTTAGTCAGTTTATGGCTAATCCTGGAAGGACACATTGGGATGTTGTGAAGAGAGTGTTTAGATATCTAAAGGGTTCTTTAGACTATGCTCTGTGTTACCATGGGAACTTGGTTGAATCACAAAGGACTCTTAGTATTCTAGGTTATGTGGACTCTGATTGGGTAGGAGACATTGATAGTAGAAGATCCACTAGTGGATATGTTTTCATAATGAATGGTGGTGCAGTGAGTTGAACGAGCAAGCGGCAGGCTATAGTCACTTTGTCCACTATAGAGGAAGAATACATGGCAGGTACACATGCATGTAAAGAAGCAATCTAGTTAAAATGTTTGTGCTCTAACATTGGTTTTCATGAAGAAAAAATTAAGATTTACTGTGATAGCCAGAGTGCTATATGTTTGGCAAAGAATCCTACTTTCCATGCCAAGATGAAACATATAGATGTACAGTATCACTTTGTACAAGATATGGTGGAGGATGGGAAGGTCTCTTTGGAGAAAGTGGATGCTCTGGAAAATGTTGTAGATGCATTGACAAGGCCTGTGAGCACAAACAAATATAGGTGGTTTTCAAGTTCGATGGGCCTCTTGGCCCATGTTTTTTGGTAGTTTGATTATGCTCTGGAGTGTCAATAAGATCTTTGTCAAGTGGGAGGTTGTTGGAATATGTGCCTCAATTCTTACTGACATGTAACTCCTATAGGGAAAAGTCGTTGTGACATTATTCATGTCTGGTCGACTAACTATTCTGAATCTTGTTGAAATGTCCATGTCGCCAAGATAGAGGTGATGTCTTGCCGAATGAAGTCCATTGCTATAACATAGAGCATTCACTGTGACCTTTTGTCGATTGGAGACCTCTGGATGATAGTATGTTCCTATCGGGTGTTAATACGGCTATCGGAGTAGCTCAAGCACTTGGGGAGAAGTCCCAGTGATTGGAGAATGTCTCAATGATAGCATATGGCTATCGGGGTAACTCAAGGGCATTGGGAAGATCTACTAGCGATAATGAAAGGTCATGTTGACGGGAGTTTTCACTTGGTTCCTTCACGGTGATAAAAGAATTTGGTATGAAGTCTTGGTGAAGGGCACCTAGTCTCGTCGATGGGGATGCAATTGAAGTCATCGGTGTAGCTCTTGGTGCACAGTGAAATTTCTTCACAAAGCCCAATGTCTTTCTGACTCAGCAAGACATGGGCGCTCAATATGTGGTCTTGGCGAGTGACTTCAGACCTCAGTATAAGGTCTTGGAAAAGATGATAAGTCTTGCAACCTCTTTGATGCTTGGGTGTGACATGTTCGACTGACTCAGTAAGACTTGGATGAACTCAGTGTAAAGTCTTGGTGAAAAATGAATGTCTTGCCGACTATCAGATGCTTCGGTGAAACTTGGGGAGACCCAGCGAAACATCTTGACGAATGGAAAGTCTTGTTGATAGTTATATGAAGAATTTGTGGCATCAAGGAGAAATTGTTAGTGTCTCACAGATATTCCAACAAAGTTGAACACCCTTGACCAGTTTGACCATCCTATGTGGAGCCTCGTGGACCAATTAGAGGAAGCATTTTCAAATGGGTGGCAGTTAGATTTTTACAACTATTGCGAGGCTAGAGCAGAACAACATGCAAGGAAAAATCAATTGCTCGAGGAGAAACTTTCTACAATGGGGCAATGGCAGATAAGGATGAACAAAAGGAAAAAATCAGAATGTGATAAGTGTTAAAGGATCGATTCTAATTTAAAATCATGATGAGTGAAATCGAATTGTGGAGAGCTTTTCTATAACTGGATGAATAGTGAACGATACAACTAAGAACTAATACTAGAGAGTTGTATCTCTGATTGTATGTAATTATTGTTACTATAATACAAAAAGATTCAACTTGGTGTGGTGGGTTTTTTCCCGAAAGGGTTTCCCACGTAAATTTGTTGTTCATTGTCTTTGAGTATCTTCTCTGTTTCTGTAAATCTGTAATGTGTGTCTTAATTAGATTTTAATTAGAAAAATTAAAAGTACTATATGCATTCTTCCCTGAGGTTTTCATGTTAGGAAAGTTGTTTATGTACCGTTGCTTTCCTTACATACATATCCAATTATATGTTTCCTCCTACAACAACAAACCATTTTCTAGATAACATCCCATAAGTGGGGGAATATCTATCATAGTTATAATCATCATAAATTCTTTATTAGGATATGTTTCTAGTATATTGTAGAAGAGGAGGATTCGCTACTCATGAGTTCTCTTCATTCAGAGAGCCTCACGAGGTGAACTACCCTAAACTACCTCAAGAATAGTGGTGAGATTTCTAGAATCTAAAAGAGAAGATCATGAAAATTCTCTAGACAAACTAACAAGCTCTTGGCCAAAGGATGACAACGCTACACACTGGCGTCTCAGAGGAGCGTTGGCATCTCAAATGGACTAGAAAGTGAGAATAGAATATAGAACACAAAGTTTCTACTTCTAATATGATTGCATAGAACTTATAAAATGTGATAAAGCAATAGAATGAAATAGAACTATAATAAAATGAAGTAGAACTCATAAAAATTAGAAGAAGAAAGGAAATACTTACAATCACATGAGCGATAAATCCTCCAACAAGTGAATTTATTCAAAACCTACATCTATAAGATATCTAGAGAAATTGTTGGGGCTATATAGGGGTTTTCTTCAATCAAACCCCCATTTTGGTCTTCCCACCTCCACGAATAACCAAGAAGATAGAGAAAGATAAAGATGAACAAAGCATGTGGTGAAGAAAAAATAGGATTAGAACCCACACCACCAAGTATGACTGATAAAAGAAAACCTTGCTCAAAGAGGAGAACCCATATCAAAAAGGAGGTGATAAAGTAATCCCCACTTAAGGAGGAGAACCCATATCACAAAGTAAATATTCAAATGATAAGGGATATAGAATTCTAGGATGCTCACAAGAATGAATCAAGAGAGATAGAGAAGCAAGAGCCAAAGGAGATGCAAAGAGGGAGACAAAGAGAGTTGTAAAATCTAAGAGTGTGTTGCAAAGAGATGCAATGAGAGCTTGAGACAATTCTATGAAAATAAGGGAGTTGTGCAAGCAAGAGTAAGATGGAAGAACTTAGAAGAATGGAGCTAGAAGAAATTAGAAGATGTAAATGTAGAGGAAATACTGCTATTAAGGAGGTAAAAGAAGCTTCAGTCGTTGCAAGGCATCCCATGCCATTACCACTAATAAAAGGTGAGGACAAGTGGCAAGCATGCTCAGAGACAACTATTTGATTGTTGAAACATCACAAGATGCTAGTGTAACACATAGATGTGTGCACAATGCACTAGTGTCTAGACACATCATGCTATAAAACAATGAGAATAGGAAAAGCATCAAGTCTGATGCAAAGCAAACACGCAAGGGAATCTATTGAAAAGGGGTGTTGAAGCATCTTGAGAAGGAAAAAAGGCTAATGCAGGGGCTAAAATGAGCCTACTCAAGATGCTAAGAGAGTGGAGACTAAAGCAGATGCAAGAATGTATGTGAAATTGCAAGGGGTGCAATTTTATGCCCACACATTTTTCCCCCACTTTAGTGGGCATATGAATCTACATTAATATGCACACTAAAGGAAATATATCAAACATAAACAAGATCATATGACAAAAAGATATTGTAGAGGAAGCAGATAACCCTTCAAACCATGGAAGCATGCCCCTAGGTTGAAGACCTACAAAACAAATATGTTAGACAAGAAAAATCTTGCACCAGTCAATAATGTTAGAACAAAATGCAAAAATTGGAATGTGATAAGTATTAAAGGATCGATTCTGATTTTAAATCATGATGAGTGAAATCGAATTGTTGAGAGCTTTTTTATAACTGGATGAATAGTGAATGATACTACTGAGAACTAATACCAAAGAGTTGTATCTTTGATTGTATGTAATTGTTGTTCCTATAATAAAAAGAGATTGAACTTGGTGTGGTGGGTTTTTTCCTGAAAGGGTTTCCCACGTAAATTTGTTGTTCATTGTCTTTGAGTATCTTCTTTGTTTCTGTAAATCTGTAATGTGTGTCATAATTAGATTGTAATTAGAAAAATTAAAAGTACTATATGCATTCTTCCTTGTGGTTTTTACGTTAGGAAAGTTGTTTCCGTACCATTGCTTTCCTTACATACATATCCAATTATATGTTTCCTCCTACAACAACAAACCATTTTCTAGATAACATCCCATAAGTGGGGGAATATCTATCATAGTTATAATCATCATAAATTCTTTATTAGGATATGTTTCTAGTATATTGTAGAAGAGGAGGATTTGCTACTCATGAGTTCTCTTCATTTAGAGAGCCTCACGAGGCAAACTACCCTAAACTACCTCAAGAACAGTGGTGAGAGTTCTAGAATCTAAAAGAGAAAATCATGAAAATTCTCTAGACAAACTAACAAGCTCTTGGACAAAGGATGACAATGCTACACACTGGTGTCTCGGAGGAGCGTTGGCATCTCAAATGGACTAGAAAGTGAGAATAGAATACAGAACACAAAGTTTCTACTTCTAATCTGATTGCATAGAACTTATAAAATGTGATAAAGCAATAGAATGAAATAGAACTATAATAAAATGAAGTAGAACTCATAAAAAATTAGAAGAAAGGAAATACTTACAACCGCATGAGTGATAAATCCTCCAACAAGTGAATTTATTCAAAAACTACATCTATAAGCTATCTAGAGAAAGTGTTGGGGCTGTATAGGGGTTTTCCTCAGTAAAACCCCCATTTTGGTCTTCCCACCTCCACGAACAACCAAGAAGATAGAGAAAGATAAAGATGAACAAAGCATGTGGTGAAGCAAAAATAGGATTAGAACCCACACCACCAAGTATGACTGATAAAAGAAAACCTTACTCAAAGAGGAGAACCCATATCAAAAAGGAGGTGATAAAGTAATCCCTGCTTAAGGAGGAGAACCTATATCACAAAGTAAATATTCAAATGATAAGGGATATAGAATTCTAGGATGCTCACAAGCATGAAGCAAGAGAGATAGAGAAGCAAGAGCCAAAGAAGATGCAAAGAGGGAGACAAAGAGAGTTGTAAAATCTAAGAGTGTGTTGCAAAGAGATGCAATGAGAGCTTGAGATAATTCTATGAAAATAAGGGAGTTGTGCAAGCAAGAGTAAGATGGAAGAACTTAGAAGAATGGAGATAGAAGAAGTTAGAAGATGTAAATGTAGTGAAAAGATTGCTATTAAGGAGGTAAAAGAAGCTTCAGTTGTTACAAGGCATCCCATGCCATTACCACTAATAAAAGGTGACGACAAGTGGTAAGCATGCTCAGAGACAACTATTTGAGTGTTGAAACATCACAAGATGCTAGTGCAACATGTAGACGTGTGCACAATGCACTAGTGTCTAGACACATCATGCTATAAAACAACGAGAATAGGAAAAGCATCAAGTCTGATGCAAAGAAAAAATGTAAGGGTATCTATTGAAAAGGGGTGTTGGAGCATCTTGAGAAGGAAAAAAGGCTAATGCAGGGGCTAAAATGAGCCTACTCAAGATGCTAAGAGAGTGGAGACTAAAGCAGATGCAAGAATGTATGTGAAATTGCAAGGGGTGCAATTTTATGCCCATACATTTTTCCCCCACTTTAGCGGGCATATGAATCTACATTAATATGCACACTAAAGGAAATATATCAAACATAAACAAGATCATATGACAAAAAGATATTGTAGAGGAAGCAAATAACCCTTCAAACCATGGAAGTATGCCCCTAGGCTGAAGACCTACAAAACAAATATGTTAGACAAGAAAAATCCTGCACCAGACAATAATGTTAGAACATAAAATGCTAACGGATTCGAGTCAACAAAGTAAAGATACCTCAATGTAAAAGCTTGTCTCAGTACTATTCATTGCCCCCAAATTAAAAACCATACATAGAAGAACTCTAAGATGTTGAAGAGAGAAAGATCATATACTTAGAATGAAGAAGATGTAGATCTTTGATCCGGTATACACAATTGAGAAGAGAGAGAATTTAACAATGTAAGCGCCTCACAGGCCAATAGACCTATAAGGAAGGTGTCCTTCAAGATCTCTCACATGAAGGAAACTAAGAAAAAAGTATTACAACCCTATAGACCTGCAAGGAAGGAATCCTCCAAGATATTGCACATGAAGGATACCCAAAGAAGCACCTTATAGACCTACAGACCTATAAGGAAGCGGCCTCAAAGATTTATCACATGGAGGAAGCTAGGAAAGTGCCCTACAAACCCATAGACTTTCAAGGAATGTTTCCTTTAAGATCTCTCACATGAAGGAAACCTCAAAGAAAAGTGCCCTACAAACTTGCAGACCTACAGGGGAGCCACCCCCAAGATCTCACACATGGAGGAGACCCAAAGAAAGTGCCCTAAAGACCCGCAAACCTGTAGGGGAGTGACCCCCAAGATTTCTCACATGGAGGAAGCTTAGAATAATTTCCCTACAAGCTTGTAGACTTGCAAGGAGGTATCCCCCAAGATCTCTCATATGGAAGAAACCCAAGGAAGGGGACTCTGCAGAGTTAGGAAGTAGCTTCACAAGCACACCTGCAAAGGGATAGTGGCCACGTAGGAAAGTAAGTGGAAATTCCCACAAACCATTGATAATTTGGAAGGATTTCAAAGGGGTCCCTCAGGAACCCTTCAAAAGAATAAGTTTTCACTCAAGAGATGCATTGTTTGAAAAGAAAGGCCTAGTTAGGCTGCCCCCCAAGCTAGATGCAAAGAATTCATTCAAGAGAAAATATTTCAAAGGGTGTCCCTCAGGAACCCTTCAAGATAAAAAGGGGTCCACTCAAGGGATGGTCCAATTGAAATACATATAGTAGAGAGGGGGTCCTTAAGAAGGACACACATCTGCAGAACAAGTTATCACTAACCCAACATATAGGGGAGGAGAACTATGGAAGATACTCAAAACAAATAGTATAGAGGTAAACCTCGATATCACTTGTCATGTGAAGAAAAGGTAGGTACATCAATCAAATGGGAGTTTGATGGCACCTAAATAAAGAATTTCTATTTCATCCTTCAAGGCCTTACATTCACTAGTTGAATGGCCAAGCAATCAAAGGTATGCACAACAAGAATGTTTTCCTTTATCATGCTTATGAAATTTCTTGCATGTAGGAGAATGAAGAGTGATTAAGAAGGATTTTGAAAGCCACAAAAAAATGTGCTCTTGTTTGGATAAAGAATGGGGAGTAGGAAGCAACCTTTCTCTTGTGGATAAAAGTTTGATTGCTCACAAGAAGAAGATATGAAGGTAGAAGACAAAGGAGGAGGATCTCCATAGAGAGCATTATTCCAGTAAGGGGGGTCATGCTCTTCTATGGGATCACCATCATCCTTCTTGATAGGATTAACAACATTAACCTCCTTAACATAAGTGTGATCATCTTCCTCAAAAGGAGTAACACTAAGAACATTACAATTATCACTCACACTACCCCGTGATACAGAAGAATAGTCTTTTATAATAGTAGGTGTGGATGATGTTATTGAAAGGTTTAAGTGGATTAAGTCAACTTTATATTTCTGAATGAAGGAATTTGTAAAGTCTAAAGAACCCCAATCATCACCAAGACACACATTTTCATGAGAAGAGGTAGAAGGAGCAGAATAAGTGTTTCTTGCTTTAGAAAGATCTTCATTAGGGACATTTATCTCAAGAGTATCCTTTGTAGTAGGTACTGCTGGAGTAAACATTAACACATTGGAAGACACAAAAGGGATAAGAGTAGGTATGACTGAACCCTAACCAACAACTACCATCTCACATAAGTGTATAGCCTCAGGGTTAGCTTTCACTATGACTACTCCATTATTGCAAATGAACTTAGTATATTTATGTAAGGTAGACGAGACTGCAACCATAGGGTATGTGCAAGATCATCATGGAAAAAATAGGCCCGTAAGTGGCAAAAAAATTAGAAAAATCAGAGTTCGGCAACTTGACATAAAAATTTGAATAAGTTATCTATATTATTTCAAAATTATGTAAGAATAGAATCTGTAGCAAATTGAATGTAGTTTCTAAACTACTAGTTGTTTTTACAAAAGAAAAATCTATTTTGTGAAAATTTGAAATTTCAATGCAGTGGTACTTAAATTCCAGGGAAAAAGAAAGAAGTAGGTGTCTGTTTGACCACCCTAACCACAATAAGATGATAATATTTTTTTATAATATTTTAGATATAAGTAGAGGACTCATGCCCTGATGTGATGCATATTTTTTTGTAATTTTTTTCTAAGTAAATAATTAATTATGAATTTTTTATTACGACTTTTTTAAAAATATAAAAACTCGTATGTTTGACCACCTTAACTTGGTCAAAACTTCATGAAATTAAATTTTTATTTTTCAATCCTATAGTATGCGAAGCATAGAATGTGATGCATGTTTTGGATTCAAAAAATGTGATATTGTTTGAAAGCTATATATATTTTTCAAATATCCTATTAATTAGGACTCTAGTCATAATTTGAATAGAAAATGAACAATAATTATTTATTAAATTCAAAGTAAATCATAATTTGTATTGGTGGATAGTTGATAATCTCCTTTAAATACCCTTTTCATTTCATCAATTTTGGGTAAAAAAATAGTTGTTAGCCACATACCCATCATATTGCCACTTTTTGGCCCATCATGATCTTGCACATACCCCATAGCATGAATCCATAGTTTATGAAGAAGGAGGTTGTATGGAAACTTTTTTGACAGAACATATACAAGGGTAGGTATGGTAATGGATCCCAACCTCAAAGGAAAGACTAGCATGCCTAGGGCTTGTTGATCAACATTATTGAACCGACAGATGTCGACAAAAGAAGCGTTAAGAGAAGATAGATCAACATTAATCTTAGGCAATAGATCAATGCTACATACATTGAGTGCCAAAACAATATCAACGAGAGTATGTCTAATGCCAATTTTATTAATGTTAACTATAATCATTAAAGGGTCCACTTACTTCTCTACTTCTAGAGGTGGGAATTCCTTTGGATAGAATGTAATATTTGGTGAATCCACACGAATATACACTATCAACACATTAGTATCTGTCATCCTAGAAAAAGAGGGAAAGAGGATATTTTGCAAGGATTCCTGAAGCATACCTTGGTAAACTAGAGCAAAATAAAGCAAGTCCCATAGTGAGATCTTATCTAGAGTAACACAAATTTTCTTGACAAGATTATTATCACTAGTTGCTTTAGTTGCAGGTTTAGGAGCTTGAAGAAGGTTTGGTTGTTTATTCATAATATTCTCATAGGTATGGGCTAACACTCCATAAGAGGGAGCCTTAGAAAGGTTAAGGGAATTTCTATCAAATGGAACACTATCAATAGAACAAATCCTTTTAGGAGGACTAGTTGGAGTCACATAAATTATCGATCTATTAGGCCATTGAGGGGCAGCAGAGACATAGATAACATTTACAGACTCATCACAACTAGTAAAATAATCATTTGAAGACATATTCTCAACATTGATCCAAACAAGATCAAATGTGGAATAATTATTCAAAGAAACATTCTCAACATCGATCTAGGGATGATTAGATGTGGAAGGAAGTTCATCATTTGCTAATGCATCATCTCTAAAAGAGAGTGCATTTGAATGAAGAGAAGGTAGAGTCACATTAAGGTATCAATGATTTCATCTTCTTGCAACAAAATATCCTTTGAAACAAGAGGAATTTCATGAGAAAGATCAAAGATACCAAGTGACATAGGTAAAGCCAAGTCACCATCACATGCATGAAATGGAACATCATTAAAATTTTGAAAAAAATTAGATACTAAGCTAATAAAAGAAGATATTAAATTCATTATGATTTTTTTGATATTTTCTATGTTCTAGTAATTCACGTTTTTAGAGGTCTTCAGAGTGGAATTTGAGGTTGAAACTTGTGTCAGTCCCTAAAATTTGATTTCCAAAGGCACTAGTATTTTAGGGATTGAACTAGTTCTCTAGGAGACATTTCCAATGGTACAAATGGTTCTGAATTCTGAGCACTAAGTCAAAACTTATGACCTCACCAAGTAGGGGTAAATAAATTCCTAGTTTTTTCAAAAAGTACCCTCTTCACATTGGGTTCACCAAAATGTAGAAGAAGGGGAGTCATTACTCATGAGTTCTCTTCATTTAGAGAGCCTCATGGGGTGAACTTCCCTAAACTACCTTAGGATCATTAGTGAGAGTTCTAGAATAAAAAAGAGCAGGTCACGAAGATTCTCTAGACAAACTAACAAGCTCTCGACCAAAGGATGATAGCACAAGAAACATATGACAACATGGAGTGCTAGTGTCTTGAAGGTTCACTGGCATCTCATATAGACCAAAAAGCGAGAATATCATAGAGAACAGAAAGTGGCTACTTCTACTCTAATTGTTTTGAACTTATAAAATGTGATCAAGCAACAAAATGTAATAGAGCTACAATAAAATGAAGTAGAACTAACTAAAGATAGGAAGAAGAAAGGAAATACTTACAACTGCATGAGTGATGAATCCTCCAACAAGTGAATGTCTTCAAAACCTACATCTATAAGATATCTGGAGAAACTATTGGGGCTGTATAGGGGTTTCCCTTGGTCAAACCCTCATTTTGGTGTTTCCACCTCCGCGGACAATCAAGAAGATAGAGAAAGAGAAAGATGAACAAAGTGTGTAGTGAAAGAAAAACCTACTTAGGAGTAGAACCCACACCACCAAGTATGAGTGATAAAAGCAAGCCTCGCTCAAGGAGGAGAACCCATATCATAAAATAGGTGATAAAAGTAATCGCCGCTCAAGGAGGAGACCTTGTATCATAAAGTAAAGATGCCAATGATAAGGAATATAGAATCCTAAGAGGCTCACATGCATGAAGCAAGAGAGATAGAGAAGCAAGAGCCAAAGGAGCTACAAAGAGGGAGACAAAGAGAGTTGTAAAAGCCAAGAGTGTGTTGCAAAGAGGTGAAATGAGAGCTTGAGAGAATGTTGTGACAAATAAGGGAGTTGTGCAAGCAAGAGTAATATGTAAGAACTTAGAAGAATGGAGCTAGAAGAAGTTAGAAGATGTAAATGGAGTGAAAATATTAATTTTAAGGGGGGAAAAGAAGATTCTTCATCTGTTACAAGGCGTCCCAGGTTCTTATCATCGACAAAAAGTGGGGACAATTGGCAAGCACGCTTAGAGACAACTATTTGAGCGTTGAAATTTCACAAGATGCTAGTGTGGCATATAGACCTCTATGTGGCGCACTAGTTTCTGGACACATCATGGTACAAAACAACAATAATGGGAAAAACATCAAGTCTGATGCAAAGTAGACGTGCACAAGGGTAGTTTTTGAAAAGGGGTGCTAGAGCATCTTAAAAAGGGAAAAAGGTTGATGTAGGGGCTAAAATGAGCCTACTCAAGATGCTAGCAGATTAGACACTAAAGCAAATGCAAGAATGTATGTGAAAATTTAAGGGGAGCAATTTTATGCCTATACATTTATAAGGCACATCCTTTATGATTCCTATGAAAAGAGAATCTCTAGAGTCCATTGTATAAAATTTCCTATAAGCTTTGGTAATCTTCAGTCCCAAATCTTGCATTATCTTGACTAGCATGATATTGGAGGATGCCCCCAAACAAATCATATAGTTTTTTTACATTTTTTCATCCATGACCAGGGTTATATATAAAGGGTCCACCTAATTAGGGAATGCTTTAAGTGTGGCACCCAAGAATACTTGAGGGTCATCATTGTCTATCCCCTCATCTCCATTTTATTTCAACTTTATTTTACTCATTTTAGACTAAGCAACAACCTTATTATCATTATAAGTTGTAGTCACAACATTGATAAAGGTGAATGACCTATTTTTATGCTCTCCAATCCTCATAATCTCAAGGAAAGGCACTGGTACCTTTACTTATGCTAACAGCTGAAACATATCAACTGAAGTAAACTTTGGTACATCATATGTTACCTTAAGATTCTCTCCATGTTTTCATTTTCTTTGAATAGATTTTTCTTCTTTTTTGTCTCATCCTTTTTTATTGTCATCTTAATACTTCAAATTTCTACACTTGTTTTAGGTTCATGGCAAAACCACTTTATTGTCGTTACTCTCAACTGTAGATTTCTTTTCCCATATCTTAGTCTTATATTTTCCTTTGCTTCCTCCTTTTTCTTGCTAGTTTGACATTCTTTTTTATCTTTGTTCTTTTCCTTGATGAATATGTTTCCTCCTTTAGCTTGATCATTATTTACAACTCTATTTCTCAAGTGGTATTTTTTCTTAAAATTAGCAACAACAAGAATAATTAATTCTTTAATTTCTTTATTTTATGGTCTTCTCAAGGTAACATCTATCTCTTCCATTTCAAGAGCATTCATAGTGTAATCCTCTTTACCATATTCATTAGATAACATGTGTTGTTGATATGCATTTTACACAAGTCTTTGGTGTTCCACATCAATCTCATTTGGCTCTTCACTAGAGGAAGATTCTTCATCACCAAACAACATATTGATTTCTCCATCTTTCTCATGAGGTAGATCACAATCCCCACAAGCATTTTGATCATCCTCTACAGATTATCCTACCACACATTCTTGAGGTAAATGGGGTAGTTGGCATGCTACATACAATAGAGTGTCATCCATAAAATTTTCATTATTCTTCTTCAAAAGATTAAGAGTTTCTTTGTTCTATAATTTTTTTATTATTATTAAACACTGGCTTACCATTATACCAATTTGTGTTATAAGGTTGATCATGCAATCTTGGTGGTCTTTCATTTATATGAAAATTGAGCTTATCGTTTGACAATCCCTTTTGATTCTTTACCAACTTATAGCTCAGGTCTTTATGAGTATTCATCATCTTGTCAATTTTATCTTTAGAAGATGACACCTTTTCTTGGTGACCCTTAGGGTTATTCAAAATATTAACATCATCTCTTCTTCCCACTTTTCCAACAACTCTTCTATTACTTTCAATATGTAAAGAAACATTATAGGGTTTCCTCAAAGTTTTAGGATTCTTGTCTCTGAGATGATAACCCAACTCTAAATCAAAGGCATTAAAATATGAGACTGAAGACACATGTTCATTAGGTATCAAGTAGGCTAGGATTTTGAAAATAGCCTTGCAAAACTTGGTGTTGAATTAAAGAAAGATTTTGAAAATAGCCTATAGAGATTATGTTGAATTCATTTAACATAAATTTTGGGTTAGTTTTGTCCCCATACTGCTCTCTAAAAATCCTCTTGAATTCTTCCCAAGACCCTATACTCTTCATAGGAAAACCTCTATACTAGTCCCTATCATCTTGAGTTAGTGACTGCATAAACAATTTCACCATTACATCCTCATCTTCAACTTCAAAATTATCCATCATGTTATTGAATGATCTCAAATGGTCCTCCCCTAATATGGAACTATTTCTAGAAAATCTAACCAACACATTTCTGATGTCATTGGGAAATAGATTAGGATAACCAAGTATCCCATCAAAACACAATTTCCTATATTTTTCCAATTGCATAGGTCTTTTGAAAAATAGATCTCCTTGATTCAGTTGAGGTCCACTACTATCCTTCTCCTAGTATTTTGATTTCTTGGAGAACTTGAATTACTTCCACCAGATTGAGTATTGATATTTCTTTGGTGTTGGGAAGGTTGTCCCATTCCAATAGAATTTTATGGCTTGGAAAGGAGAAAAATTTGAATAATGGTAGATGAAATATTAATTCTAGTACTTTAAGTTGGGGTGTAGAGTGAGGTGGATTCTAAGAACTAGAAGATGAAGGGTCTCGAATAGAAAATTTCAGTAATGCAATCTTCCTTTTGCATCTCAACATTAGCAGCAAGAATTTGTATCCTCTATAATTCTCTCTTTATATTTTCATTCTCTATTTGAAATTTGAGGTTTGAATGATTATATCTTGCATTTATAGAAATATTACATATACTGAACTTACACTTATAGATATTTCCTTGTAATGAACCATAGATATTTTTCCTCTATCCATGGGTTGTGATGGTTTACTAATATTGGAAGGGGCTACAATTAAACTTGTAACAATGGAACTAGTCTAGGTGTTGGTATGGGTAGTTCATCCAAGAACATTTAGAGTATTTTTTTCAAGAATAGGGGTTGAAATAGGACCATAGGATGTGGTAGAAATAGGGGAAGGATCTTCTTGGACCATTAACTTCATTCTTTCCACCCTTCTCCTCAATTGGTCTCTCTTGGATATGGAAGACTTTATTATTTCTTCCTTCTCCTTTACCTATTTAATTATTAAATCTTCAAGCGTTTGAGCCTCCTCTTAGAGTCCCTCAATATCTTTCATTAATTCTTCCTCATTATGTAAAGTTACATCAGAATCTGAATGCCCAAGGGTATAAGTTACAAGACTTAAAGTATCCTTATGTTAAAAAGGGTTAGGGCTTATATTATGAAGACCTCTAGACAACACATGTCTAGGAGAATTGGAAGTAGAAGTAGCTCCAAGGTTTAACCTCTGAGATTCCAATGTAGCATCAAAATGCATATCCCAAAACTTATATTATTCTATTGGTTTTGAAACTAGAGGATCTAACTTGGCTTTCTTACCATCAATAGTTTCTTTTATAATTGGGTCCTCCTCATTTATAGGAGGCATTCCAAACTCATACATATTATAATTAACATCTTCATGTAAATGTTCAGATCCTGAAAAAGGAGCAACAAACTTACTTGTGTCTCCAACCTTTTTCTTCTAAGACTGCCTGGTATTTCATTGCAATTATCCTTCTAACCTCTTCTTAGGATGCTTCTTGATATGATTCATTTTTCCTCCCATTGCTATTGTAACCTCTCACCTCTCTTCTCTTCTTTATTTCTTTAAAATTTAGTGCATCAACACACAAGACTCAAATTTGCCACACAGATTCATGGGAATTAGGAAGTATTTTATAGTTATTTAAGAGATTTTGCAAACACGTAGAGGGAATAGACAAAACCAATAACAATTGACAAATAAATTCACACAAATATGTGGAGATGAATATAAACTTTGAATAACTAACTTAAGAATTAATAGATGATGGGAAAATTTATGAATTTGTTCTTTGATAGAATGAAGAACTTTGAATTTTTACGAGTTTGACTAGAACTATCTCAAACTAGATATATAAAATACTATTCTCCCCAACAAGGTTGCCAATCTATTGGTAGTTTTTAAATCCCAATCAGATCTCACAAATAAGCTATGAATTTTCCATTTTCAATGGTTAGTTACTTGGAGGGATTGTTCAATGAACATTTGAAAGTTAAGATAACTTCCCCTCTATAATTTGGGCTCTACATAATATGGGAGGGTGATCCATGACAATATTTCTTAATATCCTATGTCAATTATTTCAAATACTATAAATAATAGATACGTTCTATGTAGATTTGCTTGATGATTATAAAAAATGAGAAGATATGGCATTATCCTTCAAGAATTTAAAATATTCAAAATAATATAACATGTTAAGACTTCAATTCAACAAATTAACTCAACTGAAAGTAGGTAAAAGTACAAAGTTGTGACACACTTTCAGCCAACTTATGAGCACAACTAAATTTAAGTATTTATAACTAAAACTCAATTTGGGTCAAACATATGATCTAGTAAGATTCATTCTAGCTAAGTTATATATGTCCACAACTTTTTCAACTATTTTTTTTAGATAAATGTATATGTAGCACCACTTTGAGGTCAATTTACCAAAAACTAAAATTATTTGAAAACTTGATGTTTAAACAACTCCTAGTCATGTAAATAACATTTTTTTTTAAATGTAAAAGTACCCTTTGTTTATCTATAATTGTAGTTTTCAAATATATATACATATACATATATTAACTATTATTTATTTTCTATTTTTTATTTTTACTAAAAGTAGGTTATCAACACAAAAATATTAGGTTGATTACTATGTCAATAAAAATAATAAAACTTATTAAATTTTTTGAAAAAATATGATGCACTAGATAAAAGAATCTACATCAAGATGGTATAATTTGTTTTCTATTTTAGATAAATATTCAATATGAAAGTTGACGTCAAGTGGAAACAACTATTTTTTCATACACACATATATAAATGTTTTAAAATATATATATTTCTATCAAAATTGGAAAAAAACATATCCATGCACTAAAGATTCAAGTGTTACATACACAAAAAATTTGAAAAAAAAAATACTATATCAAGATTGATGTCTCATGTAACTTTATTTTTCAACATTTTATCTACAACAAAATCATTGTAAATTTATAAAATACTATATTCAAATAATTTTTTGGTTTTTTTCAAGAAAATACAAAAAACATAAAATATAGTAACAAATACACATTTTATTAGTTTACATCATTTAAAATTCAATACATATATGCAACTTTTTAGTGATTCAAGTTTAAAATTCGGATCAACATTGGTTGTTTCCTTTATAAAGAATGACACAACTTTTTACTTTTAACTAGTAAAGATTGAAAGTCTCTTTATATGAATACTAAGGATCGGTGCCATAACCTAGGGAAAGGAGTCAAAACCAATGTAATTGAAAATTTTAACACAACATTTTCACCCAAACATTACAAAACTTCATGATAATGCATTACATAATCATGCTCAAAACTCTTGACCAACAATACTTATCAAATCCCTACAAAAACTTACACAAACCCATACTTCCATTAAAGTATGTAACTCATTCTTTGAATAAGAGAATTAACATAAAAATGCATGAATAAGAAAGGAAAATGGAGGAAAACTAAATGATATTTTATTTATTTCATTCATACTCTGTGTAAACTATAAAACAGGAGAAAATTGGCTTCAAAATTATGCTATTGTATTTCTCAAATGCTACTACTATTATACAAAAATTGTAATTAGAGAAAATTAAGACTCATAAACCTAGAAAAAGACTGAAATTCTATTCATCTATGTTCTCAAATTACAAAAAGTCTCCAAAATATCCATGCAAATGGCCTTGAATTCTATTTGTATAAGACAAGGGAGAAACAAGCTTTGGGCCATGTACATATGTCACATTTTTGTTTGATATACAATATTACATTTCAAAAAGTGAGCTCAATTGCTCGTGGATAGAATATTTTTAGGAAAAATGTAGTTATATTTTCTTGTAACAATATTTGTTCCTCCAGAAAGTATATTATGTTGATAGTTGATCCTTTGAAATTTCCTTTCTTTACTCTTGTTGATGCAAAACTCAAAATGATGAGCTATGAAGTGAAGACAAAAGAATGGTGTACAAAATATAATTTTTTTTTTTTTTTTATGTTGTTGAAGCTATTAGAGAGTGTTGAATATGCATAAAGGAAAAAAATTATATCCATATCACTAGGAGAGACTCTAGAAGTCAAGGAAATCATTATACATCTTGTACCAGGTGTCATAATCTTCCTCCAATGGCCAATTGAACCATAAATTCATTCACTTTGTTTCTATATGAGTTATACCTTTCTACAACCTTATTTGCTTCCTTATCAAAATCTTCCAAAAGCTTACTCATGAGTGAAAGTTTATCCATGCAATTTTTCAATAAATCAATATTAACATCACCACCCTTAGAGATCAAAAGGGCTTGTATAGAAATAACATTGTCCATTTGTAACCTCTAGAATTTATTTGTCTTCACTACTCCATTAATTTATAGAATGTCTTGCAAAAGGCCAAGATCACTCTCATCAAATTATTGGAGCAATTATCTTATTTTTTGTTGAACATTTAGAATATTGAGAGGGGGGTGAATTATTATTCTATTAAAATTTTGAACACATCTTATCCTAGCACCAAAACATATTAATTGAAATAAGAAATGAAAGCATGAATCATCCACAAAGTCACAAAACACATGAACACCAAGATTTTTATGTTAAAATACCAAAAAGGTGAAAAACATGGTAGGGATTATCTCTTAATATATTATATCCAAATATAGTATATTATAGGGGCTAGCTGCCAGAATGAATTTTCCTTGAAAAGGCTCACAAACATGGTTAAATAGAATATAAAAGGGTATGTACAGGATCATGATGGGCCAAAAAGTGGTGATATGATGGGTATTTTTAGGGTATGTGGTCAATTTAATCTTTTTACCCAAAATTGATAAAATGAAAAGGGTTTTAAAGGATATTTCTTACATTTCCACCAATATAAATTATGCTTTTACTTTGAATTTAATAAATAATAATTATTTATTTCTATTTGAATTATGACTAAAGTCCTTATTGATGTGACTGATTGAAAAACATCTATAGCTTTAAACCGTGATTTCACATTTTTGAATCCTCAAACATTTAATCACATTCTATGATTCTCATACTTATAGGATTAGTTGAAAAAATTAATTTCATGAATTTTTGAATTTTCAAGTTAAGGTGGTTAGACATACAAGCTTTTATATTTTAAAATCGTAACAAAAAATTCATAATTAATTATTTAGTTGGAAAAAAATTAAAAATATGCATCAAGATCCTGAAATGATTCCTCTAATTTATGTTTAAAAATCTTATAGAAAAAAATATTATCATTTTATCATTGCTAGGTCAAGACAAACACCTATTTTTTCCCCGAATTTAAGTACTCATCGCATTGAAATTTCAAATCTTCACCAAATAGAATTTAAAAAATAAAAATAAACCTAGTATTTTAGAAACTACATTCAATTTTCTACAGATTATATTCTTACATATTTTTGAAATAATATAGATAATTTATTCAAATTTTTAAGTCAAGTTGCCCAACTCTGATTTTTCTAAATTTTTTGCCACTTAAGGGCCTGTTTTTTCCATGATGATTCTGCACATACCCAAAAATGGTGGCAAAATACCAAGATGTGATCTGATAAAAAGTGCACCTATCTTGTGTTGTATTTCATTTCTAATGAAGCTTTGAATATGAAGTACTATTATGCTTAGCAATCACACAACTCTGCTCTAATTCTAAACTTCTATCACTTTGCATGTCCACATTATAAAAAATCACTCACATCTGATATGTCATTTATGCTCGCACATTCACACATTTCTTACTACATCCACTTTTTCTATTCTAAAATATATCATGTATGTTAGAAAACCAAGATCACCTACATGCAAGATGGATACCTGTCACATGCAAAAGATATGAAGAACCAAAAAGATGTTCTCTGAACCTCAAGGTGTAAAATGCATTAAGAGAATCAATTATTACAAAGTGATCAATCCTTATGAAGGAGATCATGAAACCCTAAAAGGGAAACCCTAAATGAAACCCTAGTGTGCACACTTAATAATTAATAATTAATTAATTATTAATGTGCCTAAGTTTAGCTTAAGTAATAAAGAGGAATAAGTGACTTAATTAATTAATCAATGTGATGTAATTAATTAAGCATAATAACTTATTACTTTAACACCCCCCTTAAGATGAACTTAGGAAGAAGCTAAAACACTAGAATAAGATGCATGAAAGCAAAGATGGGTCCCGACAACTAGGCCTGATCAGGTACCCCTTTACAAATGCAATAAAGAGTAAGAGAAGGAAAAACTTAGTGGGACAAAACCC